>CANUEY010065557.1:0-29405 GCA_948099555.1 Croton setiger | reverse complement strand
GCGGCTCGGTGTTCGCTCGATAAAAGCTCGACTCGAGGCTCGGATCGATAATAAACGAGCCGAGCTTGAGCCGAAAATTTAGGCTCGTTTAATAAACGAGCCGAGCAGTTAGGCTCGCGAACAGCTCGTTTAAAAAAGCTCACGAGTAGCTCGTTTAATCGGCTGGCGAGCTGCTCGTTAAATAAGCTCGCGAGCCTATCAAAACGATTAATTTTGGTACCAAATCAAAAAATATGCTTGAGCCAAACCACCCGCCTCTCCATTTCATTTTTTGCTATTTCATTTCTCTTTCACTGAAATGCTATTTTCATTTTCTCACTGAAACGACATTAAAAATGAATTTTCTTGATTTTTGATTAACTCTTAACGAATTCGAACACGAGCTCAAATAACAACAGGAAACGAGTTTGAGCTTATTTGTGAGCTAAGACTCAAACTCGAGATGAGCTCGAATTCAAGCTTATTTGCAAGCTCAAGCTCGAGCTCGAATAGCAACATAAAACAGTCAAACTCATGAGTCTAAAACAAGTCAAGCTCTCGAGTTTCAAACCAGCCAAGCTCGCGAGCCGAGCTCGAGCTCGTGAAATTTAACACGAGCTCGGCTCGAGCTCGTGGAATTTAACTCGAGCTCGAGCTCGTGAAATTTTAAACGAGCCAAGCTCGAGCAGCACAATACTCGGGATTTTGCATAATTTACTCTGAGGTCTCTCTATTTTGAAAATTGTATCATCGGGTCTCTCAGGTTTAAAAATTATACTATCAAGTCCTTCCGTCCAGAATGAGCGTTAAATGCCTATTAAGTTGAGTGAGAATGACAAAATTTACCCTTTTACATATTAAACCTAAACCTAAAATGAAAAGTCCAGCCTTCTCCTTCTTTCTTCTTCTTTTTTTTTTAATTTTTTTTTTCACAATTCATTTTTCATTTCTTTGTTCTTATTTTTTGTTCTTTCATTCTTTTTACAACTCATTTTAAGAAAATAAAAATTAAAATTTTTACAAATTCCGTTTGTTATATTGAAAGCGTATGACACATATTGAACTGGGTATATAAGGATTTTTTGAAACAAATCCAAAAACAGAGTTTGCAAAATAGAAACAACTATAAAGAAATCCAAAAGAATATATGAGTTTAAATTGAATAAAATAAAGCAAAACAATAAAAAAACAACCAAAGGAAGGAGGAGAAGTATGAGGATGGAGAAAGAGAGAAGATGAAGAGTTGGAGAAGACGAACAGTTGTGGAATATGAACAATTGCAGAACTAAATTCCAAAAGATGAAGATGAACAGTTGCATAATAATAATAATAATAATAATAATAATAATAATAATAATAATAATAAATAATAATAATAATAGTTTGATTTAAAAATTTAATCTAAATCCTTTGATTTTTTTAATTGACTGCCGTTTATTTTGAAATGAAATGAATTGATAGAATAATTTTTTAAATTTAAGAGACAAAAAATTTAAGAGACACCAAACCCTTATAATCCTAGTTTGTTGCCGATGAGAAACACTGTCGATAATTTATAAGCACCCGTTTTGAGAAAGACGATTGATGATTTATAATTCTCTGGCAAAGAAGTTTCGGGATGGGTTCAAATGCACTTAATCAGCCCTCGTCACCGCCGCCGCCGCCGCCGCTAGCAGCAGATCGAAACTGGTTAGAGTTACCAGCGGACTTAACTGCATCGATCCTCAGAAAGTTAACTATTATGGACATCCTGAACAAAGCGCGACTCGTCTGCTCCACATGGCGTAACATATGCATCGATTCATCGATGTGGACATCGATTGAGATGCATGCTATAAAATTCTCACTATGACGAAAGGGATCCTGTAGAGAGAATGTGTAAATATGCCGTTGATAGAAGCTGTGGCGGCTTAATACACATCGATATTGAGTTATTTGCTACCGATGATCTCCTTATGTACATTGCCGAGAGGTAATTCAATTTCCGGGTATTGGTATCATCTGCTTTAGTTTGTTCGTTCGTTCGTTCAGTTTTTTAAAGAAGTGTTTTGTTTGGTAAAATTGATTTTGTGGCTTTTTTTGTGTTTGATTTACATATATTATTATCAATTGTCTTGCTCGTTTTCTGAGATGTTTTTACTATTGTATATATATGGAGCAGAATAAAATTACATTAAATTTGAGATGTTGCAGGCCATCATCATCTTGTTGAAAGGCCCTTTCTTTTCCTTTATTGTCTATAATGAAAAATTGGCAAAATTTTGATACAACAACCTGATAATGCTGTTCTTTCTGTGTCAAGATGTGTATTTACAAATGCTTTGTGGATTTGTGTTAGTATAGTTGGTTTGAAAGCTCTAATGGCTTGATTGATTTCTGAACTTTGGTGATTTATTGGTGTTATTGTCAATCTGCTGACTTTTAATATTTGGGTGTTTTGCTACCATCTCCCAGATCAAGTCATCTAAAACAACTTAGGCTTACATTTTGTGATGAAGTTTCGGATGAGGGATTTAGCGAAGCACTCACAAAGCTACCATTACTGGAAGAACTTGAGCTCGTTTCCTGCTTGATATCAGTTGAAACCCTTCAAACAGTTGCCACTTGCTGTCCTCTGCTCAGATCATTGAACTTGAACCAAAGGGGATACAAAGTCCCGCATGTAGAATGCAATAAGGAGGCACTAGCTATTGCAAGATACATGCCTCATTTGCACCACCTTGGGATTATTGGAAATAAGCTGACAAATCAAGGGTTGGAAGCCATTCTTGATGGTTGCCCTCGCCTTGAATCACTCGATTTGCGGCAGTGTTTTAATATTCAATTACAGAGTAATAATTTAGGGAAACGATGTGAGGAACAGATTAAAGTCATGCAGCAGCCCTATGATGTGCTTGATGATCCAGTTTTGGTTGCATCATCATCAGATGATGACAACACTTCTGGGAGTGGTATCGATGGATCATCAGATGAAGACTACTCACGTGATGATTACGATGCTTTTGATTATGATTTCTTTAACGACAGTGATATGGAATTTATGTTCTTCTGATCATTTTGCCTTGTCGAAGACCAACGTCAGCTAAGTAAGGGCATGTTTGTGTAGGCTTTTAGTTAGTTTTTTATTTTTTTTTAATCATAACACCAGATAGTTTACGCAGTTACATGGTGCAGTTGTTTGTTTAGTTTGGGTGTCAAATGATTAATTAATGGTGTCTGATACTAAGTTAAATAGTGCAGTTGTTTGTTTAGTTTGGGTTTCAAATGATTAATTAATGATGTCTGTGTTCTGGTCCGTAATATAATTCTATCAAACGGTTTAGTAAGATTTAGTTACCTATTTTTTTAAAAATTACTCTCAGATAACTACGTAGAACAAAATGGTCACTGCGTCATGCGGTACACTTGGCTCTTTCAACTTAGTATTGTATAAAACTATAATTCTGATACATCTCTTGTTGGCCAAAGGAGTCACTTTTGTTCGATATAAGAGGCACCTCCATGGATAATTTTGGGTCTTATTTTGGTTAGATTCACATTAATAAACTTTTGCAACATTAATTCAAATAACAATACTTAATGGAATGGATTAAGTAAACTAACAAAATAAGTATTATATTTGAATCATTTAATCTTTTCCAATTTATACAAATAAATAGTTGGTAATCATTATTAAATTAATTTGATACATACAGGTGGAAATATGAGGTGGTGTAGCAATGTGAAGAAATATTTTAAGAGAATGAAGGAGCTCATTTCAAAAAGAGAATGAAGGAACAAAGTAGCAGCAGCTACAATGGATTCACCAAATCATCGAAACTGGGTGGAGCTGCCTCGGGACATAACTGCATCGATTCTAAGTAGGTTATATGCAGTGGAGATCTTGAACACTGCTCGACTCGTCTGCTCCACATGGCGAAGCATATGCAGAGACCCATCTGTGTGGAGAACCATTCACATGGATAATATCGATTTATTTTATTGGGAGTTGGATTACGATCCGGAGATTATGTGTAGATGTGCTGTTGGTAGAAGTTGTGGAGGCTTATTAGACATCTCTATTGATTATTTTGCTACCGATCATCTTCTTGAATACATTGCTCAAAGGTACTTTTATGGGAACTTAGCTGATTTTTCAAACATTTTTTGTGTTTATTTTGGAATGATGTGCAGATCAAGATGCGTAAAACAAGTAAGGCTTGCATTTTGCAATCAGATTTCAGATGATGGATTGAGAGAAGCCATTACGAAATTTCAATTGCTTGAGGAGCTTGCTATCATTTGTGGCCCTTCTCCATCAGCCACTACTCTTCAAGTTTTGGGTCAGTCCTGTCCTCTACTGAGATCATTGAAGCTAAACCAGATGCAGTTTCCTCATTCAGAATGCAATGAACTGGCATTAGCTATCGCAAACAACATGCCGCGTTTGCGTCACCTTGAGATTATAGGAAATAAGCTGACAGATGAAGGCTTGAAGGCCATTCTTGATGGTTGTCCTCACCTTCAATCGCTTGATCTGCGTCGATGTTTCAATGTTCGAGCAGACCAACATTTATGGGAAAGATGTGTTTCACAGATCAAAGTTTTGCAGCATCCCCGTGATCCGATTTACATCATAGAAAAAGACTACACTCTAAATTCGGACTTGTATTCTGATTAGTGTCTTCTTGTTGATTACTTTGTTTAGGGTTTTGGAGTTCATAATACCTGATATTTTATTAGTGTGCTAAAATCATTGCATACAAGGTGCTCTTTTCTATCTAATTTGGCTTTTCTTTTTGCTGATAATTAATGATGATTGTGTTAATTAGGTCTCTTAAATAATATCAAAAAGGGTTTCAAATAGCCAATCATCATAGTGTGGCTAGTTTATCATCCTACATTCCAACCACATGTTAGAAATAGTAATATTACGTAAAATTACAAGAAATCGTTTTTTGTTATAATACTTTTGAGGTTCAACTATTAAGCTGTGGAATTTTAATTATTCCCAAAATATTGTAAGAAAAAGAAAATCTAGCGTTCAATCCTCACGATCACTAAGCTTGTCATAAGGCATAGAGACCACGCAGGAATCTCAATTTATCTGCTAATTCTTTGTAGCATATTGCAATCACGTACAATCTAAGCTGGATATAAAGCTTTTAAACAAGTCAATGCATTTAACATAAGTCAGCTATGGTTAGCTTTGTAAGAATGCAAAAGCTTCCAGAAGAAGTTCTGACAACTCAAACTTTGTACAAGAAAGCAAAAGATTCTACGAGTCACCTGGAAGTCTCATCTTATAATGCTCCGCCAAGCGTTGTACTGAACTGTCGCCTAATATGCCTTCTATCAACTCATACTTCCTGTAATTTGCTTTTAGGGTCTCTACCTGCTGCTTATGTAGCTGCTCTTCTCTTTGCGCTTGATTCTGATGAGGGGAATCACCACGCACAAGAACAACAACAATAAGTCAATGACGAACCAGATTCACAGAGGAAATCGTGCATGACATGACCAAAATAAATCACAACAAATACAAACTTACTTTCATCAAAAAAGAAGTCTCAGCAGCATGCTTTCGGGTAAGCTGCTTCAAGTCCATTGCTACCTTAAAATCAGGGTCGTTTGGCTCTAACCAACGGAAATTAATCCTCCTACCAGGTTCCGCTGCACGATCATCAAACATCTCTGCTTTAGCAGCGCGTACCCTCACAGGCCTTGGCATTCCAGCTACCATGAAAAGAAAATGGGACATTTCTGAAATGATAGCTTTGGCCTCCTTTTCCTCCTTCATCTCTACCAAAGCACAACAAGGGGCATTCCGAGCTCCCAAGTAGTTTGGAACGAATTTGACATTCAGCACAACACCAAACTGATTAAATGCAGATTTTAAGACAGCTTCAGTAACTTGTGGTGAGAGGCTGTCAACGTAAAATGTTCGCTTTACTCTCTCTTGAAATGCAGCATACTCCTCTTCAGATGTAGAACCCATCGGGCAGTACACAAATCTAATAAGAGCCAAGAACTAGCATTAACCAAATAAGAAATTATATGAATCAGATTCAAATTGACCAACCAAAAACAGGGAAAATCCAAATAAAATAAAATAGCAGCATGCAGTCTCATCGATTTCTATTTAGGAGAATCAGATTCCAGTCAGCTTTAGTTGGATTATCCGAGTGCATCCCAATGTTACAGGACAGGCTGGTTGGATATTCTAGCAGCCATGACTTTTATTTTGAAGTTCTCGATATATAGCTACACCAAATTTGAGGGACCAAATGAAGGTTAGTAGTAGGAGCAATAATTCAACAAGAAAAGACTGAATAGCCTGATTAAACTTCAAGACCTATTCCCTACCTAACTTCTCAACCCCTCATCATGAAATGCTTCAAAGCTGCAAAAAGTAATCACAAGTCGGACTATCAAACTAAAACCCTTGCAATCATGCATCTAAATAGCCACTGGGGAGGTATCCAAACAATAAAATTCCTTCAGAAACATGCAATAAACACACAAATGGATTCTTCAAGCTGCCATATGTAAAATTTCATATAACAAAACAAGATTCCCAGAGCGCATTTCAGCCTTATAGTCTTACGTATCAAGTACTGCAAAATTCTTAGATCATTTATATTTATATAAATTTTTTATATTGAAAATGAATATCCACAGAAAAGGAAAAAAATTACTCTTCAACAAACAGAGCAAAAAAATATTTAACAAGATCACTCTTTCACTACAGCAGAAATGAAGGGACCTTCAAGGCAAACTTACTTTGAAGAGAAAACCGATAACCATACTGAATTTCATTACCGAAAACAAATCAATTTCACTGACTGTTTACCGAAATTATCCAAATTTTTCCATTCCAAAATTTCGTTAATTAGCAATACCAGACCACTATGTCCAGAATTATACATCAGATTACAATTCCAAAGTCTAAGCTATATCCCACCAATCAACTAAAGAAAATTGCATCATTATTACATACTTCCATACATAAGTTAGCAGAAAAGTTGCAGCAGCAATAATGAAAATTGCAGCAGAAAGTTTTGCAGCAAACATATGGAGAAGGGGAGAAAATTCTAAAAATGAGAAAAAACCATCATAAGCCCTAAAACATAATTCAAAAAGACCCTAACATCTCGAAGCAAATTAAGTGTACCTTTCATCTAAACGAAGGTTTTGTGGTGTTGTTCCTATGACTGAGCAGAACAAAAACGAAGATTAGAGGTCATGTATCTTCTCAAAGCTGGATAGGGAGCAGAACGGAGACCATGAGTCGGCAACAATGGGAGACTGATAGAGCTACTTGATATGCTTAGCATTTGAGAGAACAAGTCGAATAAATGATTTAGCAACCGGATTGGATATCGAACCGGTGGCTTTTAAATCTTTTTCTAAAATTTAATAATTAGCTATACATAATCTACAATGTTTTAAGTAGGAAATATTCAATAACATATCAACAACATTATCTAATAGGCCAGCTTTATTAATTTTAGAAAGAGTTTCAACATTTTCTTTGGCAATCACTGAGACATTCCTACTTCTCAAGGACTCACATAGTATCGAGCTAACAATTGCTTGGACACTCCAATCTGATTATAGTGGAGTAATCAAGAAACTCAGCAAATTTGGATCCAGTATTGTTAAATACAATAAAACTATTGCCTATACTCTAAAGAAACTATATCAGTACAGTGAAACACTGTAGGACTTCAGCTTATGAAAATGGTGACATTGCAGAACCACTGTGGTACTAAACAATAATATTATAATAGAAAACAACTCAAAGTTGACTGTTATTCCTGAGTGCTAAAAACAGTAAAGTCTCACAAAGAATTCATAAGAATTTTAAGAACAAAAGTAATTTTATGATATTGTTTTAATAAAAGCAAGAAGTGAGCATATGATATGTTTAACAAAGTACACTAAACTAGAAACATAATTCAATTAAACAAAACATAACAGAATCATCGTTCAAAACTTGCCAAAGTAGATAAGCATACAGAGATTCTATTGCAAATAAGAATCATCACACAAATGTTATTAATTAATCAAAGATTGTTTATTCAAACCCAAACTACCCATAATCTAACAGAAAATGGCATCATCAGCATCTACTATTTTTTTTTTAAATTCAGAAAAAAAAACTAATTAAATAAATATAAAAAATTAAAATCAGTCACATACCGAACTCGGAAGTTGAACGGAACGGACTCTGGATGGTTAAACGGAGGTTGGTGGTTGACGTGCAGGTCTGGTTATGGCGGAGGAGCTGGCAATTCAGGCCTTCGGTCGATGTTTGAATACCGATGCTAGAATCAGAGGCGCAACAAGTGGAAGCGGCGGCGGCGGCACGGAGATGGGCGACCTTGTTGAACCTCACCGCTGGTTCACGGATGTTGAAGATGGGCGAGGCGGCGAGCTCTCTGCGGTTGTCGACTGAAGGTGAAACAATCGACTCTTTCGAGCCTGTGCAACTGCTGCAAGCGAAAGAGAAATAGAAATGGACAAAGTTAGGTTAAACCGACGGTGTTTGTTGGATTGGCCGGTCCAATCGAGCTATTTGATCGAGTTCGCAGGTCGGCTCCGGTTATTTTCCTCGCTGGTGTCAACCCAGCACAATGCGCGCAACTCATGAGATTTGGCGGGTGAAATATCTTAGTAATTTGACAAAAAAACCCTTTTTTAAGTTTTAAAATTATATATGTTCCTTTTTCATTTTTTTTTTTAAATTACGATTTTCTCTTGAATTAATCATTATTTTCTTATATTTTTTAAAATTAATTTTTATCTTCATATTTTAATTCTGTTAAACATTTATTAATTATTTTCTTCTTATATTTTTTAAATAATTTATTTATGGTTCATCTATGATTTGCTCAAATGGAAGAAGATATAAGTTTCATTATCTACGATATGGGATTTTGAAGGGGGGGAGGGGGTTGGAATAAAAATGATTTGGGTCTGGTACGATTTGGGGTTGGAAGAAAAACGAGTTGGGATTTGGGAGTTTCGGAAGCAGACGTTTGTGATATGGAGCTAGGATTGCTGCGATTAGGACAAAGTTTTGATTAGAATTTAGTAAATATCAAATTGAAGATGGAACGGTTATTTATTATGCATTTGGAAGTGAACGTATTCTTAGTAAAGATCAATTTCAAGAACTGTTATTTGGTCTTGAATTTACAGATTTTGTCAGCCATGGTGGAAGATAGGTTTAATTACCAAAAAAAAAATTATCCAACTTAAAACTGCGACATCGAATACTTGCGAAACATATTATTTTGTAAGTCAAATATGCACAATGAAAGTTCCGAAATTTGAAATTGCTAAAAAACATTAATAAGAAATTAATACATGAGGTCCTTAACCCTCAACTACAGAGAGATGCATGACGCAATTATTAACATGTATATTTCGCAATCCAAAAATACGAAATTATACTTAGATATTTTAACCGAAGATAACTATTGTGCACCACGTGTCACGCTCCAGAGTTTCGCAAGTTAAAAATATGAAAATATTTATCCAGCAAAAGATGAACACGTGTCTCTCTCCTAATGTTTTGTAAGTTGAAATTGCGAAAGAGCGGTTTCGCAAATTGGCAGCAAAACGTTGTTTCTTCCCACGCCAACTCAAAACTTTCGACAAAAAATCCGGCAATTGAGAGAATTCCGACTATTAGAATCGTATTTCAGCAGTTTTTTAACGATATTCCATATTCGAGGCAGAATTAAGTACCATTTGCCCAACCTGTTTTTATTTAATTTATTCATTTATGATTTAAAATATTCATAATGTGAAATATTAGTCACTACAATAGTAGAGTTAATTAAATTGTATGATATAGCATATTTATTTATATTTGAGATAGCAAAATTATGAAAAATTAAATTTGTTCAATATTTTTTTTACTTCTAAATAATTTTATTTAATATTATTAATAAATAATATTTTAAAAATTAATTTAATATTATTAAATTAATATTTAATAAATTTATTAGTCATATTAAATGAATTTAATATAAAAATTTAATTACTATATACATATATAGTAATATTATTTACTATTATTAAATTAATTTAATATATTAATTTGATGATATTATTAATAATATTAAAAATAATAAAAAATTTGTTATTCATAAATATATTATTTATACAAAATATTTAATAAATTTAAATGTATTAAAAGATTGCGAAAAGTACATGCAACAATGAAGGGAGGTTCATCTTTTAGTTTGCAGCAAAATAGGGTTTTAGATCAGGAACTCATAGTCCGTGATCTACTGTTCCTACAGACGGAGCACCGATCTTTTTACATATTTCAAGGCGACGAGAAGTATGATCGGACCTTAAGTATTCGACGAGCCGACACGACTATGTGGAGACAACTTGAGACAGAGAATGCAAAGACCCTTAATTTCATTGACGAGTTAAGGTTCAAGATGATGCAGAAGATACGACTTTCGTGGGGTGATGACATCTAAAGACGCACACATTTCATCTACCTTTCAGAGAGGCGACGATCACGTTTCAGGACGTGGAGGTGATGATGGGGCTACGGGTCAACGGACGTGCAGTGACAAGACGGTATGTCCTGCCTAATTCAGGATGGTATGTGTACTGCCAGGATTTTTTGGAATTCACCCTTCAGGACGGTGACATCTCACACAATTGATTATTGTTTCGCGGTTTGTAGAGGCACCTACATACGCTCGTTCCGGCCGGCTTGCCGAATGTTGTGTACTAGCTAAGAGCACGCTGCTTTGTGACGTGGATGCTGGGAGCATTTCTATTCTGCGATGTATCGAAGAACAACGTAAATATGATTTTGCTGTCGTTGGCAGCAACTTTGAGAAAAATCAACAGTACAAAAAGCCGGAGAGTTGGAGAAAAACAAAAAAACCATCACTTCTCTCCCTATTTTGAATTGATTTTCTTCTCTCTGTTATAAGCAAAAGTTATTTTAAATAATCAAACTCTTCTGTCTCGCTCTTGATATTCGATCTCTTATCATCAGTATTGAAGGGAGATGGGGCTGTGGAAAGCTAAACGCAGCCGTCTTGCTGGATCTTAAACCAAGGTAAGAGTGCTTTTCCTTATCTTTAAGTTACATGCAAAGGGGAGGTAGATAAGATGAATTTGTAATCTACTTGGGTGTTTGAAAATGTTGATAGTAAGAAAAAGGTGGTTTGTGCTATACTTTGATAAACGTAATAAGACTTTGGTTTTTTATTTTTGAATTTAATCTCAATTTTTTCTGTATTTATTATAAATTAGAAAGTGGGAATTATTTAATCTGTTCAATCTTCTTAGGATTATAGGAATTGGAAGCGTGTAAACTAATAAAAAAATTGTAGCCCTGGTTTAAACGTAAGTAAAAATGTTTTTATACTGACAATTTACAACTCAAAAGATCTTAATAATTTAATTAAAAAAAATTAACTTTTCCTTTAATAAAAATACAAAAAATTGGACAGAAGTAAGAAAATAATAATATTGACAAAATCTTAACATCTAAATAATAAATTTTTCTAATATAAAAAGAAAAGAAAATTGAGGATGGACATCTCTGCCTCTACCTATGTACAACTTCCATTGTTTAGGTAAACTATGTGATTTTCAATTTGTTTTATTAATTGGTTCCAAAATAAATATTACTTTATATGTAATAAATAATAAATTTTTATTTATTTTCTCCATTTTTCTCTTTCATATTTTATTTAAATCAATAATTAACTATTAACATGAGAATAAAAGGGTCAATTTTCCACCTAATTCACTCTTTGTTTAATTTAGTTTCAAAATTTGGAAAATAGAGGGAGTATTTTATTTTTAATTACTTATTTGGACATATCCATAGATTTGATAAATAAATTAGGAGACAAACCAAATCTCACTCTTATTTGTTTGAAATCTTACAATCTTTATATTAAAATTGGATTTTCTTTTTTTTTTTTTTTTATTTTCATGTAAAATTTTTAGGGTGTGCTCGAAATCAATATATTCAACCATTTCAATTTTAATTTTTTTTTCTTAAAATCCATTAAATTATCAGTAAAATAACAAAGGTTAAGAAAGCACACAACTGCATTGAAAGGTATCTAAATTTCTGCATAATCTTGTGCTTTAATTTAATTAATCATTATTATACTCAAACAACAATGAGACAAAATTTATCAGTTGGATAATTAAATAGCAAATCAAATCAAGCAATTGTATGAGCAATATGATCAATTTTGGAAACATTATCAAAAAAATTTAATAATATTTTTAGATACCTTAGACTTTTCACCTTTTAATTTAATTAACAAGCAATAATGCAGTTTAAAGACTATAAAGAAGTGGTAAGAAGATACCAAACTTAGTTAATTTAGATTTTAGCATATTAATATAGTTTCTTTTCCTCGAATTTACAAAAATCTAAATAATTTGACTTTTAATCCTTATAATTTGAAAAGCTTTTCAAATAAATCACTACGTATCTGCTTACGTAACAATAGGTCAAATTTCATATTAACTAATTGAATTCCGGAAGATTCTTACACAATCATGCATAAAATATAAAATTTGGACAAAATCTAGAATTTAGAACAAGTATTTGTTTAGGTTTAAGTTAAGCAGACAACAGTAGTAATGTGAAGAGTTTTGGAAAACATGAAGCCTACATATTTTACACTACCAAGAAACCAATTTTATGGGATTCTTCACTTTTTTTTCTACTTATGGATAGAGTGATTATGTCTCTGTTTTTCAATTCCTAAACCTGCTTTGTTTGTTAATTAACAGTTGTTTCTGGGTAATTAACGAACATACAATTATGAAAATGACAAAAAATAAATTGTATTTTATATGCTTTTTTTAAGATGAAAAATTATATTTTATACTGTTAGAAGAAATATATTATTTAAAAGTGATACTTATAATTTTATTCGGGAGAAATGACATAAATAAATATTCCATATTTCTAAAACAGTAAATAATTAAATGTATGTATATAAAATATGAAATTGATGTAATGATTTATTTCAAAAATACCTGAATTGTTGTATATTATAATGTATGTATCATATATTAAATTAGTTATGTCTGTACTGTAACAAAAAATGTCGTATTGTCTGCCTATCAAAACAGCGGGAATATTGGCTTGGTGTTTAATTTCTTTAATTTTTAGTTAATAATCTCACTTTATTCTCTTGGTTCCTTTTAATCTCAACATGCATTTAATTAATTATACTTCTACACTACACTCTGCTTTTGTTTTCTTATATTCATTCATATATATGAATTAAATCTAAATGTGATTAGCATTAATATTGATGCGCCGATCTCTATATGATTATATAAAAATGGCGATCTTTAAAAAAAAATCAATAATAATAACGTATATAATATAATGCACTTTTTGTCTATAACCAACCATAATAACAATATTAATTCTATATCAAATAATTAATTGAACAAATTTAGTAATTGTTTTGTTTATTAGGCAATAAAAGGAAGGAGTTGGTGGGTAAAGAAATTTAGAACTTGAAAATGATAGTCTAAACCCAAAACTTCACTTAAGCTACACCTAATCCTTGGAGTTTAATGTTTATTATACTCCCCTACCAAAACTATACCTTTGACCTTTCAAAACTAATACTTACACAAAAATTGAGTTCATCAACTGAAATAATGTGTGGAGGATAAAAAACCTAAGTTTGAAGCCGTATGCAATAAAAAGTCCATCTCACCCATTGGATGTGTGACTGTGTGTATGTTTAAAATCTTATGCTATGAAAGCTCCCTCACTCGTGTGAATTGTGTGCATGTGCAAAAGTCCATTATCAAAGTCTCCTATTTTTTTAGGTGTGTGAAAAGTGTGCATGTACAAAAGTCCATTGTCGTAAAAAAAAAAAAAATCATACCATGCCTTAATATCTTGAAGCTTAATACATAAATATATCCTATCGTTCTCATTGGAGCACCCTAATCTATGTGAGGGACCTATTAGAAACATTTTCTTTCATTTTCTGCTATAAGTAAACACCTCGACCAGCTGACACCGTGTGCATGAAATGCACGCAACAACCAATGATCAAACTGAAATTTACCTTTTCTTCCTCCTTTAGACAAAGAATAAATGTGTAATTTCATACTCAAATACACATCTCCAATTTTAGCAATAAAATAAACAAATGAGTATACTAAATCTAAATTCTTGACATAAGGAGTCTAAAATATGGATTCAATTTGGACAAACATTCCATGGTTTTGCCAGATAATTAAAAATATAATTCGAAAGGGTTTTGTTCTTGATTGCCGAAAATGGCAACAAACCTGACCATTTTCTATGGCAACATATCATTCTCGATGAGAGAAACTCAAAACTACTCTCAATTCACTCGATATAAGATTGAAAAATTCACCAAGAACTTGAGTTGTTTTGCGCTCCTTAACAACCTGAGTCTTTCTCTCATTTCGATTGACAATCAGTGACTCCAAGGATATTGAGAGTCTTGTCTTTGCATGTATAAATTTCACAACCAACTACTAAAAGACATTAAAATGCATCTTAAACTTTGAACGACCATGAACAATGGTTTAAATTTTCCTTTCGATTTTCTAGCCAAACCAAGGGTTGTCTGTACAAATTGTGTACATTCCTAAACCAAAATCATACTTCATACATATCATCATTATAAGCATAAAAATTTTTATGGTTTAATTGCATAAGCATCAATTTAGTAAATAAAGGTTAGCGAGGTAAATAAAGGATTATTTACTTGCTAAGAAAATTATATACGAACATTATAAAAATTGAACTCAAACTGTACGAATGATTAAATTCTTAGGACACGTTATTTGTCGGTATACGTAAATGAGGGAATCCATTAGACTTTTTATTTGACACGAGCGTTTAAATTATGGTGGCGCAGATAATAAAAAAGGATAAATATGAATTTAATAAAAGGAAGATAAATCGGTTTTCGGGTGATAAAATATTTTCACTTCGGAATTGATTTTTTACAACAACGTCGTAAATTTTGGTTCTACCGACATTGTCGAGTTACAGGAGTCGATACCGGGTGTCGATTGGACACAAGTAATTTGACCAAATAATAATAATAATAATAATATATGAATACAGAAGATAAAGAAAAGAAAGTAAAATATTAATATGGGAATGAATGAAAATGGAAATGAATATATGTATAGTTATAAACAGAATTAAAAAGGGAATAGGTGTGTGTATGTATGTGTGAAAGCAGAAACAAAAAGGGATATCAAAATAATTACAAGTATTATTTACTTTTACATTTTGTATATGAACTTCTACACCTAAGCAATCTCTTATGTCTTACATTAAGAATAATAATCAACCTCCACAACTAAGAATTGAAATCTTCTGCTATACATCATACCTTACTAGCTTAATAGGCAGGAAGCCATTAATTATAATACTACTTACACATCATTTCTATATTAATTATATTAGCTGTCTAATTTACTTAAATTATTGACATAGGATCTACAAATTGTACATAGATAATTAATTAGTAGATCTATGGGCTGCAAATAAGTTGAAGGAATCCTATAAATTGCAATTTATAAATTTGATCGAAAAGATCCTATGTGATAGTATTGATTTTGGTCATTACTTATGTTTTAAGGTTAATTAATTGTGATTTAGGAATCCTATTATTTGTTGAATGTTAGACAAGTTATCTTTGTCTCTCCTTCTTTTTATACTTACTGAAATGAAACGTCAAGAAAATGACAAATAGCAAAACTCATGAATTCATTTCATTTTGAGTAAATTCTTTTGGTTTTGGAATTTTACTTTTGTCACCAAAATAAGAAAGCCAATATTACTTAGCATTCAACAAATAATTTTTTTTTGGCTTTCGACCACTTAATAAAGTCAACATTATAATTTGTCAAAAAAAAAAGTAATTGAATAAGTATCTTCAAAAAGAATAAATACATAATTGGGTTGGAATTCAGATCGCTCACTTGACAAGTCTTTGCAATATTTAAATTTGGATCTGTCGTCACCTATAATTTAGTGTTCGCAAATAGGGTTGATTTAAGAAAAAAAAGAACAAAGTATATAATTGTTTAAGGAATCTGTAATAGAGCAACAAAAACAAATTAATGACAAAGAAAAACAAATCATATGGGTAGTAATATAGAAATAAAGGAAAAAGATATAATAAGAGGATGATTAGAGAGGAAAGGAGGTTGTGTAGTGTAGCTAGCTATCAGAAGCATGAGTGTTGCAACCATCTATTTTTGACCAAATTTGTTATTTAAAAGCTTCTTATTTTCATACACTTTTTGTTGGCCTTTCTCTTCCCAATCATGGGTCCCTTTTGCACCTTTCATCCTCCATCTTTCTCTATCTTTCTCTAAACTCCCAAATCTTATATATAAGTTTTATTTTAATATCAATTTTGTGATGTTCTCACCCTACTTTCCGCCACCGAAAATAAATAAATTTTTTTTTGAAAATTTTCATATTAATTGTCAAAATTGTATTTTTTTTAGGGTGCATCTGGTATTCGAAATGTCTATTTCACCAAACTACGAGTGCCAACTATATTATACTTTGTGTTTCTGTAAGGTACGAACGTTCAAATACTAGCTTATGAAAAATTTATTATAATCTTTTTTTTAAGCAAAAAAACATATTATAATCTAAAATGTATGTGAATAAATTTATCATAAATATAACATAAGAATACAAATTAACTAAAAAACGATTCAATGTGACAAAATTTTCAAATTTAGGGGGCCAATAGCAAATTATTTTTGTTTTGTGGGTATATTTAATGTTTCCTATTTGAGACTTTAATTTTCTTTCCCTCATAATGTTAGAGCCGAACATTATTTGATTGAATTGGATGCGATTCCTTTTAGGATTGGTTGGTGACGTGCGATGGCAGATTCATTGAATTAAGACTGTCCCTTCTATGTTCTCTAGTAACACATTAAGCGTTTACTAAGTTAGATTGGTTTTTGTAATTAATAGAAGGGAGAAATTGCAATTGGGTCCTCGATCTTTGGATGATATATGATTGGATCTCTATGTTTTTGTAGATATACTTTTAGATCTTTAAATTTTTATTATATTATACTATTGGCTCGAACGAGGATTAATATGATGTGGCCATCGAATGGGGATTAGTATAGATGTGGCTATTGTTTAAAGGTATCGTCCATAGTTAGGACCATTCAAGACACCTCGTGCTTAATTCAAAATTTGAAAAGTCAACAAATTACGAAAATAGAACTTATTTCAATCAGAATCTCCCGTATTTTGGCTAACATATGATTGAATTTCTTATTAGATCCTAAATTTTGATACTATTAAACTATAGATTCTTCTGATAAAAAAAAATTAAGAAACCCAATCATTGCCACCAATATTCAATTGGATGCCCACCAGTTCATCAACAATAACAGAATCCAATCTTGTGCCAAAAATTCAGAAATAAAATCATAATTCTTCCTTTACACTTATGGAACAAACAAGTATTTGTTAGATTAATTGATTTTAACCAATAATTTTAAATCTATCCCTAAAACTAGTTAGTAACTAGGTTGATTTGTAATTGTAAAGTTATATGATTAGAATTTATAGTATGAAAGCAAGAACAAATTATTGAAAGTAGAGAAAGTGTATAGTGAAATGTAGATGTAAAATTGAATGATGAAATTGACTTTTTGAGAAAGAAATAATATGTGAAAAAAGAGGTGTATGTATAGTACAATATTGTATGTAATAATAAAGACAAGGCAATAATTATAAGTGATGGCCTACTTCTTCTACTTATTCCTTATGTTAACTATATCATCTACGTTTCTATGCTTTCTTCCATATATCTTCTTTTTATTCTTCCAAAATGTTAAATTGGCTAAAGAATTGGACTTCCCACTTAATTCCAAATTCCTCTTACGAAGTTGGATTTGAGCAAAAAAAAAAAAAAGGAAAAACAAATAATCTATTACACCCTTCTCAAAACCTTTGTATTTATTGTTAAATGAGTTTTGTCATTTACTCGGTAGGTGTGTGTTGTACGCACCAACTCATATTACTTGTAGAAAAAATTTATAATTTTTTTTTACTTAATTTAAACAGTGATAAAAATTAACAAATCATATCTCACATGAATTGTTTCTTTGTCCTGCTTACAAATATGATAATAATTTTGATTAAAACAACATCAATATGCTGAACAAACTAAAAAATAATCGGTTAATGGAACGGTATTTTAGCATTTCTGATAAAAAAAATGTTGTTTCAGTTAAAACTATCATATTTGTAATCAAAACAAAGAAACGATTTAGATGACACATGATTTATTAATTTTCATTACTGTTGTTGCAGGCAAAAAAGGACAAAATAGAATAATTTTTTAAAAATTAGAGAATAAAAAAATTTATTTAAAAATATAGAAATAAAAATGTAGATTAAATAAAAATACATAGATAAAATGTAATTTTTTCTATAAAATATTTATTTCTAGTCACTTTTTTTCCTATAAAAAAATATACATTCCCTACTAATGAATTAATCAAAATATACAATTCTTATGTCACTCTCTTTAAATAATTTAAATGTATTATTAATAAAAATTTCCAATTGAACTTTTCGCCCAATCAAAAGATATGTTTGTGAATTTTTCTTTGTACTAAAAAATATAAACAAATACATACATGAGTTTTATATAAAAATACAATTAAATGTGTTATATAGGTATGTAACAAAGAAAATGGATCTCCTTTCTCTTTCTTTTCATTTGTTTCGAGGTCAATTTCTGTTACTATGGTGGCCGGACGACCATTTTGAGGATAGTCTCAAAAATTTCGTTCCACTTTTCATTTTCATTTTCTCTGCAAGAAATGGAAGTTGTAAAAATAGAATAATAAATTTAAAAAAGGTACTTTTACCATGATTGTCCTTAGGAAAAGGATGAGTAAAATTACTCTTGAGTTCTTAAAATTTTAAAAATCATGCAAAGTAACATAATTTTTAATATTATGATAAAAATATGCGACAAAAATAAAATATATGGAAAAAATAATATATTTTCAAAATGAAAAGATAAAATGTAATTAAGTGAAAATAATGGGATAAAATTATAATTTTTCTTAAATTTACCCGTGAGACATTTTTAAAAAAAAATCAATTATGTGAATAGGCATTCATTTAATGCTAAATGCTAAAACTATTGTGAAAAAAGGAGGCTTTCACACGGAAGTTTAGCGGACCATTCTTTACTTGTAACTTCAACTCGAAACTTGTTGGAAAAAATTTATAAATAAATTTATAATATTTTGTTGAAAAAAAAAGCATATTTGACCTGGTCAGCATTAACCATATATTAATGTCTTTTCAAGTAAATATATATAATATAACATATGATAATATTCAGTGAAAAAAAATAAACTAATATACTTATATAGCTAAGTTGAGGAATAAGTCAAATGGATGGAATTTTATAATTTATATACAGTTGTTGAATTTAGTTGTACCCAAGAGGTTCTAGAATCGCTTTGAAAATCATTTCTACAATATTAACTGCCGGTGCCGTGCCGGCGGCCACAAGTTTCGAGGTAGAAAATGATGAATCCGGTAGGTAAAAATAGATCATGCCAAAATAACTTCATCTTCCACTTTTTAATGTTCTAACAAAGTCAAATTTTTGGACTTTTTCAATTGGCTCAGATTCTTTACTTTGGGATGCAATTTGTAGCCTAAAGTGTTATTTTACTCCGAATATTGCAAATTGTTGCAATTACACCCTTGAATGAACTTTCTTCTCTCCGTATGCCCTTCCCAAACTATAATTTCAATAGCATCCTATTGAAATGCGGTAAGTCTATCTTTTTGTATTTATTGAAGACCCAAATTGTTGTCAATAAAATTTCCCAAATCAATTAAACAATAGATTAATTCTAACTTGTTTTTTTCAACAAATCTACGATCTATTTTCATCATTTTTAATTCTAGTGGACCTTGTTAAGTTTATATCAACAATTCGATTCAACAAATCTATTATAAATTTTGCAAATTATTACTGCAAATGACTTTTTTTTAATCAAATTTATACTCCTTTTATTCAATTTACTTAAAGAAAAATTTTTAATTTTGGTATTTTATTTATATAGAGAAATTTCTATATAAGAAAAGTAGAAAAGAATAGAAGCATTATAATGTCCTTAATTAAATTATTATAATAACACATTAACCATAGTCCATAAATTACGAAATCTTTCTTCATTCATTTTATTGTAAAGATATTAAGGAAAATTCATTAGTTTATTTTAAAAAAATCACTTTTTTTTTTCTATAAACTGAATGAAAGAGTAATAAAATAGCACTTTATGCCTGATATTATTATAATCTTAGATGAAAACGTTACAAAGTTGAAAGTGAAGGGTGAATTTGTTATTTTTGCTTTAATTTTTAACTATGGGTGATTTGTTTAGCCATATATATGGCCCAGCATAACTCAGTTTTTATTTTATTTTTTTTTCCAATTTGGCCTAAATTTTTAACTTTGTTTTCATATTTTTACAAATAATTCATTTCTCGGATGAAATTGATTAGCTTTAAAAGTTGAAGGTGAATTTATTTGTTTGGTCATATAAAAAATAAATTTGTGGGATAATACCAACATTTAAATTTCCTCTAGGCTGTGTATTCTTTCAAGTAACTTGTTTTGAATAGTTAAAATTCAAAATTTTTTATAGAATGCAGTAAATTAAAAATTTGACACTCTTAACTTAATATTTAGTACTATAAGATTAATAAATAAAGAGTTAAATGTTATTCTTGTAAAATTTATAGAAGTAACTAGTAATGTGGTAATAGAAATTTATGAATATAATGATTAATTTTTTTTTGAAAAATATGAATAAAAAAGTAAAATGTCATATTTTTGGTGTCGGAAATTGTTAAAATACATTCCAGTGTTCAAAAATTAAAGAAGTATTTTTATCAGTTTTAGATTGTCAAACAACTGATCTGAAAACATAAGATGAAAAGCCGAACAAAGACGAACACTTTGATACCCACCATCAAGACGTAGAGTGGTCGAAATTGAAAATACCTATGAATCGGAGTACAAGTTATGTGACTCTGAAATTTTATGTTGCAATTTTTTATGGTTTATGATATTCTATTTGGTATACTCAGTTGTCTCATTCATTGCCGGAATTGGAAGTTGAATTTTGTGGATGAAAAAGTTTATTTTGATCTTTTTGGTTAGAGGTTGAATATGGGTGAAAAAATTCACTTTGGTCCTTGAAGATGTTGTTCATTCAAATTATGTAAGAGGATATTTTAATCATTTTAGTAAGTTCTCTCTATTATATCGGTTATTCACACAATTTTTATAGAATTAACTATTTTAACATAAGGGAGGACTAAAAAAGCATAATATCGAAAACTGAAAAATTAAAATGTTTAGTATTGGAGGTGAGCAAATACAGTTAAATGCACCGCATGATTTCAACCACGAATGACACAATGTCTTGCGGTTTTATAAAAATGAAAACCGCAATTTACAGTTTGGATGGCGTGTGAATATAATTTATTCCAAAATCAACTTATTAACCTCCAAAACCACACCAATTTTCATACTTTTTCACATAATAAGAACCACAAACCATATTTGGAGCATTATATACTAAGCATTTGGAGTATAAAATTAGAAGAAGAAAAAAAAAACTAAATACTAAAAATTTGGAGTACAAAACGGCAAAATATTATAAATATAGCAATTAGTGTATTACAAACTACAGTTTCTCTAAGCCTCAAACCACAAACAAAACCCCAGCATGCGATTTCTCATGTAGTCAATTTGCGGTGTGATGCGAAGCAATTTTACATCCACACCCCTGTCTTTTTTGTTTTTTTTTTTTACTAATTGACCCTTGTAAAAATTCAAAAAGAGTGTATTAAGAAAGGGTACTATGGACATATGCTTCTCTCTTCCCCAGCCTGCAAAAACACAGTGAAAACACACGCGGTATAGAATTCCAAAAAATTTTGACGCGAAAAGATAAGACTATCCCTATGCCACGTGACAATCGTCCAAACGACCTACTCCGCACGTGCCTGTCGCCTACGTCATCAAAACATTAGAAAAAGAGAAAAAGGATATGGAAAAATGAAAAATCGACCCCAACCCAAAAGGACTGGTGCTGCTGTTTGTGCATGAACTCCCCCCTTTTTTAACCTCACGTGCCAATAATTCTTGACCACAGTTATAAATAGGCAACCAAACCAAAAATTAATTAATTAATTCCTATATATATATTATAATTTTATGGTATAGAGCTGGTTCAATTAGTTATTCAATTTTAATTTTAAAACAATATATCAATTTTTTTTATTATTCTCTAGATTCTATATATATATATATTTTTTTTAAAATTCATCATATGTCATAAAATATAATGCATTTAAACTTAAAGTTGCTCGATTTCAAATATTATTTTTTAAGAATATTATTAAGATTATAGAAAATTTCAAAATAACTTTAGCATTTTATTAAATATATTTTATAAAATTTTATTTCATTGCTTTATGAAATGTTACCTAATGAATTTTTAGAAGTAGAAAAAAATATTCCATTAATTTTTAAATATTACAAAGCTCCATATAAAATTTATATTTATTTGCATAAATGAATACTTTTGTTCATAAAAAATTCATATGAAATTTTTTTTTTTTTATTTTGCCTTTTGTCTTTTAGTGATGGGAGGGGAAGTGAGTACAAAGTCAATACTTTTCCATGAAGACACAACTGACATGCATCAGAGACGCGCGTCTTTTGACTTTGATATTTGGTATTCAGATGTAAAGAACGTGGGTGAATTTCACTTATAATGCGGTCAACTCTATAATCGAGTTTTGTCAGATTAAAGCGGACGTTGTTGTAGAATGATACATAAGAAGTAGAATACACTCAAATTAGGAATTAATTTCAATTTATTAAATGACCCTAAATATAAATTAGCAACTGTTACATGCAGAAGGGAGAAATGAAATTTTCAGATCCCTCTAACTCTCCTCTTTAAAAATTAAAATTTAATTTCTCTCTTTATTCTTAACTCTCACCACAACTGTTAGATCACACTTGTCAACTTCAAATTTTCATAAAACCTGTTAGAAATACCATCCACTTCCTATTTATTGATAATCGTTGCAGAAATTCCAAAAACCACCTCTTGTGCACCCTCACCTTAAATGCCTAACAAAATGAAGACAATGGCTTCGAAGCCACTAACTACCCCCAGCAATTTTCGAAGTGCATATTTCTGCACTTCATGTGCAGTTTCTATTTATATATGTTTTCTTTTGTTCCCTCTTTTCCTTTGGATACCTTCGACTTTTCTTCCCATTCCATTTAGATATATTAAGCTGATCATATTTGTTTTTTCTCTTTTTAAATAGCAAACATAAGAAAAAATGATGAAAAATTTTGAAGAAAACTTTTTTAAAAAAGTTTTCATACTCAAAATTTTAGAGGTAATTGAGTTTTGACTATTTTGACTGTAAAAAATTTTCAATCTTTACGCCCGAAAATTAGCAACATTCCGTCACTTTTTCATTTTAGGAATGGAGGTAGTATTAAATTTTGACGTTCAATTGAATTCTTGCTTTTATTTTCTTATGAATTGAGTATGACTTAATGGTAATGCTGACATACTAGAACAAAATGATATTGAGTTCGATACCCTGATTTTTAAAAATTATTTATAAAATTAGAGTTAAAGAATGATTGGACATAAATTTTATTAATGAGGGAATAAACTTTTAAAACATATTATATTAATGGTAATAGATTTAAATCTATATTAGAAGGAATGAAGGAACGAAAAAGTGATTTAAAATTCATTTGTAAATGAAATTTATTATAAATAAATTCAATATATTTAAAATAATTAATTGAAGATTCAAATCCAAATTTTATTTGTCATCAAACATAAAAAAAAAAGTTTACAAATGAATTAAAAAATTTTAATGGCTACAAATAGATAAATAAAATACAATTACGTGGAGCTACCGCTAACTGTAATAGTTGGAAATAGTCCAAAATAAGAACTGATAGAAGAATTTTTAAAGAGAAAAAAAAAAGACAACTAAATCATAAAAATAATTAATTATATAAACACAATTAACTTTCTAAAGTAAAAAAAACAGAGTAGCATATATAAAAATCAAACGAGTTTGAAAAATACTGAAAACAAGGCAACAAGGTGTAATTCTCTCTCTCTCTCTCTTTTTCTTCTACATAAATAACAATAATTATACAATACTAGCTAGTAATAATGAATATATAATGAAACCAAGTAGGGTACATTTTTAAAAAAAAAAAAAATTAGAGTAATTTATTAGGATAAGCACACGAAATAAGTTATAATTTCGAATTTTTTTTGTTATCAATGTGAATGCAATTTTCTTTAATTAGCTTTTTTTTTTTTTTAGCAAATAGTGGTCCAAATATATGTCATGGTTAATCTAAAAAAATGGAAAATATAATGAAACTTATATTCATTAATTTTTCATGGAACGGGCTGTTTAATAAAAGACTACTAATAGTAATCCAGAGTTAGAAAATTTTATTATTAATAGAAAATGAGTTAATAAATAATTAATCCAAAAACTAAGCATATTAAACTGTACATTGGTTTATAATAAATACCCCTCAACTACTACCTTTTCCTTTCCAATCTTTTTCTCTCTCTCAACTCAACCAAACCAAAAACAAACCAGAGCAAACAATCACTCTCTCTCTCTCTATCTCTATCTGTAAACCTAGCTTTGAGTACGGACTGTGTCTTTCTCAGAAAACCCTAAAAAGCCTGCTACATTCATAGCGCATCTCCTCTGCATATCTACTCCCCTCTTTATTTTCTTAATTATTATCTCTCTTTCTTAAATAAACCTCCATTGCCATTTCTTCTTCTTCTTCATTTTTCTTTTGTTTCAGTATCTGATTCGATACCAGTCTCCAGTTCATTGCCTCTGCCCATACAGACACGAACGATCAATAATTTTATCAGATTCTATTTCTTTATTGCTTTTTTGACTTATTTTCAATTTCTTTATATCTCCTTCGCCAAAAATAAAGGTGGACAGCTTACGTACAACTGGATTCTCAATTTCTAAAATGTTAGAGTGCGGCGGTGGCCACCGCGATTCTTCAGAAAGTGATCTCAGTTTCAAAACTACTAATTCATCATCAAATAGTTCAATGAGCAGCGAGAGCTGTAGCAGTTTCAGTCGTTTATCTTTTGAGCTTCTTACTGCAAGATCCTCGCCGGAAAATCTCACTCTCAAGCCTCACCGTTCCTCCGATTTCGCTTACTCCGCGATCCGCTCTGCTACTTTCCGCCGTAAAACAGGTCTGACTTTCCGAGACTTCCGTCTCATCCGCCGCATCGGTGCCGGCGATATCGGAACAGTTTACCTCTGCCGTCTGAATAGAGAGCGTAATGAGTACGAGGAAGATGAAGACGGCGATGACCGTTCGTGCTTTTATGCGATGAAAGTGGTGGATAAGGAGGCGTTGGCGGTGAAGAAGAAGGTTCATAGAGCGGAAATGGAGAGGAAGATCTTGAAAATGTTAGATCATCCATTTTTGCCTAATTTATACGCAGAGTTTGAGGCATCGCATTTCTCGTGCATTGTAATGGAGTACTGTTCCGGTGGGGACTTGCACTCTTTGCGACACAAACGACCTCATAAACGATTTTCTCTCAGCTCTGCAAGGTATGTTTTTTCCTTTCCTTCGATTTGTTTTTTACTTTTATTTTATTTGTTCTTTAAAAATATAAAAATAAAAAGCTGCAAATTTTTATTTTTTGAAGTTCTCAATCATTTCCATATGAGAACAAAAAACCTGTGTGTTTTTGCTTATCCACCACTGCAATGATCGATCTTTTTGCATGGCTTAGCCTGCGTTGCTTTTGTTTTTTTTGTGTTATCATATTTGCTGATACGTTATTGTCTTTTCTCTTCTCTCTGCATAAGACATCTTTCTTCCATTCATCAATGCTAATCTAATCTAAAAATTAGTGATCATTACTCTTAATTAATTAGCATTATTAATTTTGTTTCCAAATATCGCTTTCTGATTTCCCTTATTTTCCTCCACAACAGAGGTCATATCTCTCTGACTTAGCCGCAAATTTCCATTATTTGGAATATTAACTATTAATGGTATTATAGAATCATCTCATAATGGCTACTTTCCGATCTAAATTTACCACATCAGGCATTGTTCTTTTTCCTTTGCATGCAATGCAAGAAATCAGAAGATTTGATTTTACAGCTTCTGTTGTTTCTCTGACTTTCTTATACTCATTTGGTTTGCGAGAAAATCTTAGTACTAAAAAATTTTCTTTCTTTTTGTTTTTGGTTTTCAGATTTTATGCAGCGGAGGTTCTTGTAGCTTTAGAATACCTTCACATGCTGGGAATCATCTACAGAGACCTAAAGCCTGAAAACGTTCTAGTCAGATCGGATGGTCACATCATGCTCTCAGATTTTGATCTTTCTTTATGCTCAGATGCAATCCCAGCCGTTGAATCTCCATCTGTCTCTCCCGATTCCACATCCCCACCTGCTGCTATTGCTTATTCCCGATCACACTCTAACAAAACCTTCTCTTGCCTCTTGAACCGGCTTTTCCGATCCAAGAAAATCCAGACCTTGAGCCCAAATCGATTATTTGTCGCCGAACCTGTCGCCGCTCGGTCTTGCTCTTTCGTTGGGACCCACGAGTACGTGGCCCCAGAAGTTGCCTCCGGTGGATCCCACGGTAACGCAGTTGACTGGTGGGCCTTTGGAATTTTTATCTACGAGCTCATTTATGGACGTACGCCGTTCGCAGCTCCATCAAATGAACTTACACTGCGTAGCATCGTGAAAAAGCCCTTGACCTTCCCTACCCATTCTCCTTCTTCCTCGCTTGAGCAGCACGCGCGTGACTTAATATCCGGATTATTGAATAAAGATCCGAATAATAGACTCGGGTCGAAGCGAGGCGCTGCTGACGTCAAAACCCATCCATTTTTTAAAGGGCTTAATTTTGCCCTTATAAGGACGGTGCCTCCACCTGAGATCCCTGGCTTACGAAGGCAGAGGACAGCGCCGTTTTATCACGGTAAACCGAAATCAACGGCGTTTGATTACTTTTAAGATCTAAAAAAGAGCGGGGATTAGGGCACGTGTAGCAATTCTGCCATAGATGATGTGTATATATATTGAAGCTTTTTTTTAATTTATTGCAAAATTGGTGGATAAACCATTACGCTTTAGAGATGAGATTAGAAAAAGGAAAGGAAAGGAAAAGAATAGATTAATTATAGTAAGTCTTATTAGTATTATTATATTTTAGAAGTTCGTACAAAGACAAGAAACGAGTGAGATCGTGTGTCCGCCGGTTCATATTGCCCTATTACGGCAGAAAAAGTTGAATGATGGTGTGTGGTACTGTAAGAACCTAACTGGATTTTACTTGAAATGGAAAGTTTCGGGACTGACTCCATTAACTAAATTTACGATATGTTAAAACCGAATTGGAGTCATGTTCTTCTAAAGCGTGTTTTTTGATTGTGATGGACGGTAACGATAACAAATTAATATTTGTAAAAATTAATTGCGAAAACCGACTTTGCATGTTGCAGGTTTAGAGAAGGTGTACTTTATTTTATTATTTAAATTAATATTTAGATGTGATTCAAATTTATTGGCACACATGATTTAACCTGACATTGTTACATTATATATTATGCAGTGGGGACATGTGTACAAGATAAAAAAGAAGAGAAGTCAATTCTATGATTTTTAATTAACCTCTTATAAGCTAATTAGAAGGTCAACCATTGATTGCCTTCAACAACAAAACAATCATATTATTAATAATAACCATAATGTTGTCCATATATATATATTAAATAATAATAATTCTAACTTACATTACTATTATTATATATATATCTATAATAATGCATATTCCTCATTTATTGATTCTGTTATTTAATCAAACTTATTATTGTTGTAACTATATACATTGCATTTAAGTTAGTACCATCTTTTATAGTTATTTTAATATTCTTTTCCAACAAAGCAATTAATGGAAGTTTTCTGCTGCTTATGTTCCCTCTCCTATATAATAATTTATTAATTAATTTTAGAATATTATACACTACCACTACTACAAAGAAATTATCACATTCCCAAAATTTCATGTTAATTTTCTTTCTAATAGTAATTTTTTATTAGTAATTAAATTTTAAATTTTTAAAATTGATTTTAATATCAACCAAGTTAAACATATTCACAAACTTGTAATTTAACAAATCCGCAAAATTTATTTGTGCCAAGTGTTCAATAATGAAATTGTCACTAATAAAAAACATTTTAAATTTAACTAATAACACAATATTGATTTGATGTAAGAAATTTTATATCTTTAATTAACATACTTAACTAAAAAATAAAAATTGACAAATAACATAAATTAATAATAAAACCTTACATTATTATTCTTGTAAAAGATAAAATAAATGTCCTTATGATAATGAGAGAATAAAATGGAAAATATAAGATATGATATTTTAATTGTGATAATAGAAATTTAAAAGTAATTGAGAAATTAATATGAAATATAATATCATTATTACGAAGAAAATAAAATGCAAAACTCATAATATTTGTTAAATTTTTATTTGAACTATTTCTAATATTATTTTGACCGTATTATTAGTTTGTTAAATTTTTAATATTCATGTATTCAGATTTAATTGGTTACAATTTATAAAACGTGTGTGATGATAAAAATGCATGTGTTATTAAATCATCATTTATTCTGTTTTAATAATAGTTATGCCCAAAAAATTGTGGACTAAAGGTGACGATCTTAGCTTGTGCTACTTACGGTGTAGCGTGCGCTATGATAGAAAATGATAGGGTAGCGTGCGCGACCTCATGTGTAGCATGCACAATCTATATCTAGATGCTCTATTTTTCATTCTTACCTATTTCCATCAAGATATCAATTATAATAATTCATTTGACCCTTCCTTTCATTCATATCAACTCATATGACTTAATATGTACCATATCAACTCAACAACACATCAAATATGTCAATTTAATCAAAAGATGCATAATACATTCAATTTCATACCAACTTAGTTGCCTGACGTTGCTATTAGCATAACAATCGGTACACCATAGGTTAGCCCAACCCAATCCTTTCGTACTAAGGTTGGTGTTGACGCTCAATTTGTGTACCCCCAAAATTATCCGAGGATTGTAAGGGCTCCAAATTCGGAATTGCCTAAATTCTTTTTCGGTTCGCTCTTTCCTCTTTTCCAATATAATTTTCCTAAAATTTTAATCCTTTTCATGT
>CANUEY010065526.1:0-22421 GCA_948099555.1 Croton setiger | reverse complement strand
TATATATATATATATATATATATATATATATATTGTGCTTAAATGTGCTTTCAAGATCTTACAATTTATTTTTAATCATCCATAGGATCCATTTGTTTTAATTAAAATATATAATTCATATGTATTACTTTTAGTTCCATCAAACATTTACGATACAAATTTCAATAACATTAGTCCAATAATTACATTACAACAAAATTGTACGCTCAGAATGACAATAATGTAAAAGAGGTAAATTGGATTTTCAAAAATTTTGACCTTAAAATTCTTTTCTAAATAAAATTTCTAAATTTAAACTGTTTGAACAACTCATTAAAATTCAGAATTCCATTAGTTAGAAAACTAAATTCAGTGTTCAGAGACCAAGTCAAAACTTAAAAACAAAAATAAGTAAAATGTTCAGAATTAATTAACTTCTATATTTGTGAATTTTAAAACAAACTGATTGAGAAATTTAAGTTCAATTTAGAAAACATAAATTGGCAAGCAAGCTTAAAGCAATGAAAAGAAAATAGAGAGAGTATTTATAGTGGTTCAGCTAAACTAAGACTACATTTCACTTTCTAAGTATATACACTTGAGATTCCACTACTCTAATATCTGTTCAAGGCCAAAGAAAAAGTCACTTACAAGAAAAAGACTCTAACGTAATCTAACCTAATTCTCTCCGAAATTATGGGTTTTAGAAAACTTTTCCTTCTATTTTACAAAGATTAAAAAAACTCACATAAGACTTTTTCCTTAAAAGATTGCTTGCAAGCCTATACTTTGAGTTTTATCTCAAAAGCTTCTAAAACAACCAATTTTTCTAATTTTTAAAAACTCCTAACTATTTCAGAATACAACAGATCCTAAAGAAAAAAACATCATTCAAGTTCAGGAAAAATTTATGAAAAATAAGAATGAAACTGAGAAAAATTTTCAAAAGAGAATTTAATTAAAATACAAAAATATTTTCAAAGTAAATGTAGAAATTCAACTTGAAAAAGACTATTGATTATTTTGAAGAAAAGAGAAAATCTTAAGGATATAAAAGTGAGAGTTGAGAGATTTTTATTCTGTCTCAAAGTGTTAAATCTTTGATCAAATAGGTTTTAAAAGTGAACCAAGAGGGATATGTGTGTTGGAAGAGCTAAAAATCTCAAAGGCTCTTTTAATAAAAGACAAACATTTTTTGTTTCTATTTTTGAACAAATTCAAAAAGATAATTTTGACTTTCCCTTTTCAGCTAATGTCAGAGTCTATTTTTTCATGTATTTAGAAGAAAGTTTCTATTTTGGTGAAAATAGACTATCTCATATTTAAGCAAAAAGACTGTGACACCCCAAAACCCAAACCCTACGTCGTTCCGACATCATTATATGCATTACGTTCATTTTCATTAAAATGCATCATTATTTGATATGATATATAAGTTAAATATGAATTATATGATTTGAATATGATAATGCATGAGATGAATATGATTAACAAGTTATGTTTTAAACTCATTTACTGTCGAAAGACACAAATGGAGCCAATTAGAGCTTTTGACTCGCGCAATCGAAAAATGTCAGAAATTCGTAAAATTTAAAACAAATGATTTTGATGTTCTAAGATATGTTTATTAACATGTTTTTAAGAGTTTTGGAACCCTAGTTGTACGATGACGTCGTACAGTTTCGGTTCCACGAAAAATTGTCGAGATTTCGGAGTCGGATTAGGGCACCGACCTAACCACGAATAATTTTCGGATTCTTATTTTTACGAAACTTCAGACACGTGTTATACATATTATTTTGACACAAAAACCTTTTAAAACTGGCGCTGGCATGTTTAATTGGGCTGGATTGGCAAATTAAGAAAGAAAAAAAGTGAAGAATATGTAAACTTAAGGGTTAAATTAAGAAAGATTTAATACTTTTGTTACAGGTTAAGTTAATTAATGAAAATGACTTAAGTTAATCTCAGAGTTAATATATTATATTAAAAAAAAAGACATGTTTTATGACCTAAAGTTATAAGAGAGGATGTTACAAAGACGTTAGACTGCACTTTTGAAAAACGAAAAACAAGTTTTAAGAATTTCTTGAAAGATTTTGACCATTTGATATTTCTCTTAAACTACACATACATTCTAAATATACACTCTGAACTAAAATAATCTTGAAAGTCTTCGAAAAGGCTCTTTAAGTTTAAATATCTTCTAATCTTCATCTTCAGATTTCTTGTTCAAACGTGCATTATTAGATTTTACAAGTATATTGAAAAAGTTTTTTTAAAAACTCATTATTTTGTAAATCATCAAAACAGAATGTTGAACCCTTAAGCCAACAAAAACCATAGTAACATCATTGCCTACTAACCCAACTTTCCCATAACCATAACCACTAACACAATGAAAACAAAGAAACAAAATAACCTAAACCAAATTACAACTTAATAAACACCCAAATTTGCTTTAGAAAACTCAAACTCCAAACTCAACATCTTCAAATCTCCTTTCAATGCTTCAATGTCATTCCTCATTTGAATATCTCCATCTTGAGCAATAATTCTTTTTCTCAAACCATTATCTTCCACAACCCTTTTTGATGGTTCCTATGGAATGCACCAACCCAACCATCCACGCCTACAATCCACATGAAATCTATAATAAAGTTTATTGAGATTTCAGATAGATTTTGAAATACAAATAACTTCTTCAGCAACATATCTGCAATTCCTTGATAAATATCTTGGATCCCTTCAATTGTATGTTGTAGATGAGCTTTGCATTATGAACACTAAAACCTATTTTTTTTTTTTTTAAGAGAGAATAGTTCCAAGAAGTAGAGGAAGAATAGAGAGGGAGAAAGGATCATGTGATTTCTATTATGAAGAGAGTAAGAGAAGGTATTCTAGTCATTTAAAAATATACATTTCTATATTTGTTGACTTTTCAGTTGAACTAAATGGGAAAACATGGGAAAAACTGAAGGAATGACGTAAAAGAAGGAATTGTCAAAAACTTAGAGACCCTTAAGCATATTTACCAAACCTTAAGGAAAGCAGAGTGACTATAAACTTGAGGTGCTGAAAGTAATCTCTTTAGATTATTGTTAAAATATGTGTAGAACTATATTAGCATTTCTATATTTTGTATATATGTATTTAATTAACAATTATTATTATATGATAATTATTAGTTTATAAACGAATTTATTATTATATTTAATAAAGATTTAAATTAATGATATCAATAAAATAAAATAAATTTATTATTATATTTATATTTATAAGAAAACTTATTTGAGCAGATGTTTATAATTTAATTATATTATTTAGTATAATGAAATAATAATATATATTATAAAATTAAAAGTATTTTTATTTAAAATATATTAACTCATTGGCGATAAATTTATATAATCTTTTTACTCAATCATTTTGTTCTCAAATTCACTAAATTTTAATATTTTAGTTTTAAGTGCAATTTTAATCAAATTTCTCATATTTTATTTTTTTAAAGTAGGTATTAAAATCCAAAAATCTAAAATTAAATAAAAAATTCAATTTGACATGTATACGTATTCTTTTATGTTATAACTGTTAAAGAAAAAAAAAAGTACAATCCTGGAAGTGCAGTACATTTTTTTAAACCAATGGTGGTGCAATACTCAACTCTATTGATTTAGGGAATGAGGTAAAACTTGTATCAATTGATCTACAAAATACCACCTATTTATGCGAACAAATGTTTATTACATAGCAACTCATATCAATCATTTATTTTTATTAAAATCATTATATAAATAACGTTTTACAATTAATACCAAAAAGAATAAAAAAAATTCAAAATAAATTTTCCCCAACCAATTTTGTATAATATGTTAAATATGAAATTTCCACTTAAACTGATTTTTCTTGTATTCATTTACTCACAGATGGTTAATATCTGAAGCCAAAAAGTTAAAACCTTAGAGCTTTTGACAAAATTGATAAAAATAAAAAGAAACCACTATAAAACTTGTGCCAAGTACACAACTCTTAGTCTAATGATTTTTTACCATTTGAACATTCAGTAAATAAGAGTATTTAACAGTAGTATAAAATAGGATCAAAGTATAGAAATCCATCTTATCTCAATTTCATTTGGGCAAATGATGCTGCCAATTCCATGGCCTTCCCTATATTTACTCCTTCTGTCCCCTGAAATAAAACCAAACCATCACATTTTAACTTGACAACAAAATGATAATCATGAGTTACTACTAGATACTATATGACTTTCAATTTTACTGTAACCCAAAACTCAAGCTCTCCTTTTAGTTTGGATAGAAATCAACAAGACCTTTTAACTTTCAAGCTATATCAGCAGAAAATAAGTTCAAAATTATGAGATTTCCTCTGCCGCGATTATATGCCATCAAATTAAAAGATCAAATCCAATCTAACACCGGGGAATCTATTTCAATGCTAGTTTGAGGAAGTTACGTAAAGAAAGAAGTTTATTGCAATGTCAAAGTACCAACCTGGCCAGTTGCAAGACCTCCTTTCCCTTTGCCACACCTTCCATTAAGAGGCTCCAATGCAGTGGTCAACCACTCTGCCACTTCTAGCTGTTTTGCCTTTCCATTCTTTTCTGGCACTCCTGCGCAAACTGCAACCTTGTTTGTAGATTTATCCAAGCTGAATACCATAGCAGAGATCCCCTGTCCATCCATCAATGTAATATTAGCTCTTCTCTTGCATGTGAAATTAGGTATTTCATAAATTACGAAAAATAAACACAGCAAAATTGTCACCGTCTTGTCCAAGACTTTCACAACTGCCTCCCGGATCGCAGGTGGGTCTACACCAACATCAACACGAGAAATGCAGAACTCCTTCCCTTCAGAAGCAGCTGCTTCGGCCATCTCTGTTGCAACCTTAACAGCCTTCTGCATATTTTCTTCCGCAATCTTCTTTTGAGCTTTCTTCACTTGATTCTATTTATGTAATTTTCGTATATGATTTCAGAATCAAAAAACAAAATGAATGATGGAAATAGGAGAAACAAGACACAAACAAGGAAAAAAAATAGTAAAAAGATAAATTAAAGCAGAGTAATAACAGCCTGGCTGCTATACCTGAAGCACAACAATCTTAGCCTTAATATCAGCTTTCCTAGCAGCTGGAATAGCTTCAGATTCCACACGACTTTTCAAAGATGCTACTTTCTATTGAAGGAGAAAAAAAAACATACATGTTAAGCAAATAATTCTGGTTATCCACAATTTAAATAAATTACAAATCCTGTCTGCAATCAGCTGATGATCAACCAAGCCACTTCATTTAGTAGCCATAAACCATACCAATCCAAATGTTTGTAAAAAACTGGATTCTATAGATCTTAGAAAAACGTTACTTTTAAGAGTGATATGAGAATGCCTTTAACTACCTACAGCTATTCTAACGTTCTTTAGCAGCTCAAGAGCTTGCAAACATATTACAAAAGTGTAGAATGAGAAACAAGTCCAAATAACTAGTAAGAATTTGACTGCAAGTGCAATATTAAAGCATTATATATGATTAACAAGTGGGAAGTAAGGATGGAGAAGGGGAAAAATCTCTCAACATGCTATATAAGAGAAACAAAAACAATCATGAGAAGGTGCATTAGGAAAATAAACACTTCTCTTGAATGAATAAATATATAGGTCTCACCTTTTCCAGCAAGCTTGCTTCTCCCTTGGATATCTCATCAACTTCTGCCTCTAGTGAGTATGCCAATCCCAATGCCTTTAAAGCATCATCAGTTGTCACAGCAGTTATCCTCCGAACTCCTTTTGCAATTCCCTCCTCTGATAAGAGAGCAAATGCCTTTGCTTCCCGAGTATTTGAAATATGTGTCCCTGAAAATTTTTCTTTCAATGAAATTCCCAAAAGAATGCTGCTGGAACTAGGAACAGTGTCAGAAGACAATAACCTCCACAGAGTTCTGCTGATATAGTCGACCACTCTTTATTTCCTGGATCAGCTAGGAGGTCCTCAACTTTTCGACCAACAGCCACAACTCTAACTGGGTCAGGATACACCTGAACCAAAACAGAGAAGAAAGTGAAACCACACATTTTTTAGAATTCATTCCATGGAGAAAGCAATTTAGAGAGCAACGACTTACTTCTCCAAAAACAGCCCGTAAACCATTGATACGCATGGCTTCAGAAAGAGTGGCCTCCTTTGCAAAAACTTCTAATTCTGCTTTGATTTGCTCATTCACAATTGATTCGATCTTTCTCAATAGTTCAGGATCCACTGGCTTGCCTATAAAAGTTCCATTGGCATGAGTAGATAAACTTCATCACTAAAATAATAAAAATAAGCATAATTATTATAACTTTTCTGAACCATATCATTTACATACAAAACCCCTTGAAAGTTACCATGGGAAAAATCAAATCTCAGCTTTTCTGGAAGAACAATCGATCCCTTCTGATCAATGTGATCACCAAGCACTTCCTGCATTGTTACCCAGAGATAGGGGAGACCATATTTAGAAATGAAGCATAAATTAGGAAATTCATGCATGAACCAAATTAGAGCATACCTTGAGAGCAAAGTTCAATATGTGTGTACAGGTATGGTTTGGTGCAATGAGCTTACGCCTAGCATAGTCGACCTGCACAGAAATTATAAATTAAAACTTAATAATAACAGACACAAAAAATCGGAATTATCAGTATAATTAAACAAAAAGGGGGCAGCATACAAGTCTCGGGGAATACCTTACAGATAGCTTTATCACCAATAGAAAATTTTCCTGTCTTTCCAGTAAAAGAACCAATATGAACAACAAATCCTCCAAAAATTTGGACATTTGAAACTTCAAATGATCCAAAAGAACCTTCAAGTGAACCAGTATCAAAAATCTACAACCAAAAGGCCAAGACCCATGAGACATCTTATAGGAAAAGACGGGTGATGCAGGGGATAAGAAATAAATGTATAATACATTATCATCTCAGTAAGCCGTTAACTTAGTAATACAAGCAACATTTCCAATTCAACACACAGCTACCCACATATATGATTACCAACAATACTTTTTGACAAGGCAGCTAATTTTGACAATTTTAACACAATACCTGACCACCTTGCTCAGCATAGAAACTAGTAGATTCCAGAATTATACCAACTTTGTCACCAGCGGAAAAGCTTTCTAAGAACTCAGAACCAGTGTAGATAGCTTTTACTACACTTTCATGATCCTGAAAAGACATAAAGAAACAACAGAAACATCAACGCCATAATCAACATAAAGAGATTCAAATAATCAAATCACAATAGAACTGCGTAAAATTGCGGACACATGCGCACAGTTGTTTTCTGATAAAAGGCATAGACGCTTTACCATGCTACATAACATGAACAAAAAAAGTGGCCTCAAATTTAAAGTCTGCTTGGAAGAAATGAAAATATTCACAAAAGCTAATTTCTACGTTTGAAATAACCCAAGCTGAGATCAGAGTAAAATTCATATTTTTATGTCAGAAACAGATCTAGAATTGAATTATTCTTTGTAAGTTTCTTGAATATCTTAAATTACAGCTAGAAAATCAAATGATTAAAAAAAAACAAATATATCTCCATTTCATAATTAGCATATAGTTTTAAAATATAAAAAGAAAAATTAGTTGAGAAGCAAGAGAAAAACAAAAAAATATGGAAAATGAGCAAGTGGGGAGATGGAGTGGATGAAAGAAAAAAGAGGAAAAGAGCAAACGATTGATATAGGCATTTTCATTCATGAACTTTCATTTGTTAGTTTTGCGGAATTCACTTAGTGCTCTTATTTGATAAAATTTGGCTTAGTAATCTTCTATTCCTAGAACTGAATTCATAGGAACAAAATAACCATTCCAAATATGAACCTTGAACTTGAAAACTCTTGGCACAACTGCATTTTCACAAATCTAAACTGACATTTGAAGTCACAAATAAGAAGAAACTCAAGGCTAACCAAGGAATTTTTTACATTTCATCATCTTTCTATGAAGCATTCACTAAAGAAACCAAGCAACAAGGGATAAGGATTTTATTCAGTCAAAGGTAGCTAGCTTCAAAACAGGCATATAAAGCATTAAGACAAAAGTGAACCTTTGAATTCAACTGCAATCGGTATAATTCGTTCAAAATGGTAATCAATGTGATATATTAATAAGACTAAAAATGTTCGCATAAACTACTTTCACAAGCCCATATGTGTCAATAATGAATAATAATAAATGGCTTAGTTGAAGTGATAATGCATTAAGAAAAAGAAACAGAAAAACAACCTATTCTTTCTGTAATCTTTATTCAGGAATTTGGAACATCCGAAATTCCTTAATCCTTGCAGAAGTAAAATTAAAATTTTTTACCAAATGCTACAATAGATAAACACAGAAACTTATCATAAACTTATGGTCTTCATTATCTGCACTCTAGAATCCAATTACCAGGAAAAGTTCACACACCAGCACAAGGACATAGCCAAAATGCCAACAGGCACCAAGTTTATGTACCACAGGGTTCATTATACAAAAGTCAGATCCCAATTGTAATACTGAAGTTATAATACCTCTCAATTTCAACAGATACAAAAGAATACACATCAATAGAAAAAACAAAAGTGAATATGCAATTAACTAGTAGAGCATAATTATATGAACAAGTTGCATTTTGTATCTTCTAACCTGGAACCATATATATTTATACGAATCATCTGTCACAGGAACAGCATTCTTGTGCAATGCAGATGTAGCATCAGCATCCATGACAATATTACCAACAGCTTGCTGCCAAAAGAATATAGCAAAGAAAGATCATATATCTTAGAGCCATAAGTTCTTTCTTCCATTCAAATGTAAAAGTTCTTCTCTTTTATTATTTTCAGCATCACTAAAGTGTGTCCTATTTTTGACAGTAACTTCATGTGTTAGGCAAGCTTTTGGTATAGAGGAATAGGAATTTACAAAAGTAGAAACATAATGCAAACTCCATACCTTATTTTGGGCATTCCTTGACCTTTCTTTTGCCTCATTCATGGCTTCCTTGAAACCCTTTTCATCAACTGTTAATCCTCTTTCTTCAGCCATCAACTGGTGAAAAGCTCAATGTCAGGATGCATAAGACAAAATGTATTATTAAAACAGAAAGCTACACTGATTACCTACCTGAGTCAAATCTATTGGGAAGCCATACGTATCCCACAAGACAAATGCATCCTGTAACAAAAAGAAAAAAATGGTTATGTACAGATGAAATTATAACCCCTACCCCCTCTCTCTCTCCTTTCTCTCTCTCTCTCTCTCTCTCTCTCTCTCTCTCTCTCTCTCTCTCTATAAAAAGAAAAGGTGAAAGTGCAATGACAGATAGAATCATATAACTACCTGCCCGCTCAATACATTCCCCTCAACCTCCTGAACAGCCTTCTTAAATCTCTCAATTCCCTGAAAGTAAGTAGAATTCATCAGTTTCGCCAATAGAATTGCCTTGCCTGTTTACACCCATTTTCTAGAAAGACAGAAGAATCCAATAACAGCAAAGAAGTAAGCAAGCAGCAAGTTTTTTCAAAAAAAAAAAAAAGTTCAGTTTATTTATTATTTCTTTTGGTAAGGGAGGATAAAGAAAATGGCAGTCCACAAATTCATTACATCATACACAATTTTCCTATAGCCATATTCATTTTCCTTATCTCAAAATTTAAGCAATTATAAGAATAAAGCTACAAAAGAAAGCCCATAACTCCCCAAAGTTTGGATCAGTTACAAAAATTTCGGTTTTGACAATGACAGAAAGAAAAGAAATCTGACATTTGACCTGATACACTTTGATCCTGCAAAATTTAGTACATAACACCTTAGGTATCGATTTCTCTAGAAGTCAAGCTTCAGTACTTCTAAAATATATTCAAAACAATTGATTAAAAAGGCTATTTGGGCATTTTTATTTGTCCAAATATTTTATCAAAACTAATGGTTTCAAAATTTAAAGACACTTTACATAAATATTTAAGGTTTAGTTGAAAATATGTAAATAAAAAAAGTATCAAATTTTTAAACCGAATTTTTTAAGTAACAACCATATAAAATGTGTATACATATGTATTTGTTTGTTAAAAGTCAACAGCATTTTAGAATTTTATTGACATTTTTAAAGGCAAAACCAAATTAAACATTTACATATTGAACTTCGTTTAATTTCCATATACTATTTAACTAACAGAGTATTAAAAATCAGAATTTAATCTTACTTGGACAACTCAATAGGCATTATCTTTTCTTTTCTTTTTTTTTTTTCAAGAAACTCAATAAGCATTATCTTATTATAAAATTAAAATCAGAATTTATGTTGTACAATTCTAATTTATGATATTAAATTTGGTTGCTAAAAGAATTATAAATTATCTATAAGTACGCAAGCATATCCAAGTACCCATGTCTTATGTTCGGATCCACATCCTTATAATTTCTAATATGCACCCATATCCGAGATTCACCAAAGTTCAGATAACAGAACATGACAATATGCTTCATGCATTGTGAATCCACCACTTCAACAAAATTGAAATCAATTCAGAAAATCCTCTGATAATTCCATAAGATTAAAAGGAACATAATTTTGAAAAAAAAAAAAAAAAAAAAAAAAAAAAAAAAAAAAAAAAATAAAAAAAAAAATTTAAAAAAATAAAAAAAACCTATTTTAATTAAAAAAAATTAAAATTAAAAAAAATTTTAAAAAAAAAAAAAAAAAAAAAAAAAAAAAAAAAAAAGAAGAAGAAGAAGAAAAATTGAAAAAGATACATAAACTGCAAGGTAAATACAAATTTAATTCTTACCTTCAGCAAAGTCTTGCCAAAACTCGCTTCCTCTTCTGCAATTATTTCCCTAATTCTTTCTTCATTTTTTTTTAGCTCCGGGAAAACATCACCCATCACTTCCACGACAATGTTTACAAGTCTGATACATCAGAAATCATGAAATCAGTAGCCACAACATTATCCAGCATGCAATTTAGCATTTGATTTGAAGATTTTGCAACATCAGTTTTTTTTAAGAAGTGCATAAAATATTTTATCCAACCAAAAGCAAGCTAACAACTTTCATGGAACTCAAAACAATAAACGTTACCAACTGCATCATATTTCTATTTATACCTATTAAAAAATCCTTCCGGAGCTTTTAGGACTTCACTACCATACCGAACAGCTCGGCGAAGAATCCGCCTAAGTACATATTCACGATTTTCATTGCCTGCACAACCAGGAAACATCATCAGTTGTCCACCTTAACCGTAACAACTATAAGATATTTATAGTTGCATATCAACTTATAAATTACCTGGACGGGAACCATCAGCAATGGCAAATGAGAGTGTTCTAATGTGATCCGCAACAACCCTATATGCCATATCAATCCCATCTATGTCATCAGCTCCAACTTTCCCCGTATAAGGTCGCGCCCCTGTGATCTACATAATCTCAAACAAAAACTATTACCAACAAAGCAAAATCCTTCTACCTAATGTACAAAATGTGTAATAAGAACAAGTCAAAGTAATTTTTTTTAAATAATAAGGGGAAAAAAATGAAATAACAGAATCATACAGAACAATAAGAATATACAATTCCTACAATGCTGTAAAAAGAAAGGCCACCAATTACATATCCCTACAGAGGATCACATTTGGGGGCAAGAAAATTCATTTACCTGCTGGATAGCATCAAAGATGGGTGAAAACACATCAGTGTCATAATTGCTCATCTTGTTCTGAAGTACAGAAGTTAACCTCTCAAAACCCATTCCAGTGTCAACATGCTTAGCTGGCAGAGATTTCAAGGAGCCATCACTTTCCCTATTGAACTGATGGAGAGTCAAAAGATCAGAGATTCAGAGAGGAACAACTATTACGTACACTCATTTTATTATGGCTTGTCAGCAAATACCAAATAATACAGCAATAAATATCAATACATCCAAAATCATCACTTCATCATACATCTCAAGGTTCTTAAGGTTGATTTAAAGAATCGCTCATGAATTAGTTACCAATTAATGAGAGAGTTGAGAATTGTAATTAAACAACTGTACCTGAATAAAAACAAGGTTCCAAATCTCAATGCACGTAGGATCATCATTATTAACTAAATGTGCTGCATCACGATTGCCAACTCGATCATAATGTATTTCAGTGCAGGGGCCACAGGGACCAGTATCACCCATCTCCCAGAAATTATCCTATTCAAAGGTAAAAAGGAATTAATGATTTAAAAATTCCAATACCAAGAGGATAATGGAAAGACCGAAGTTGTAGCACAAGTTTTTTTAGAATAGTGCTACATTCAAGTATTCTAAGAAGAGCTAATAAAATTAAAAAGTGTATAAAATTTATAGTATAACTCAAGCATGATCAAAAAAGATTGTTGATATGCATGTTCTGTCAATGTCCTATTTCACAGTAGCAAACTAACAACAAAATAATGATCTTTCAAGAATTCAATATCCCAAGCATGTAGCAAAAAGTACTGCATAAACATGTATTTCTACCAGTTGCTTCTTTCAAAATAACATTTGAACAAAAAAATCATGATCTTCAAGAATTCAATATCCAAGTGTGTACCAAAAAAGATTGGGTAAATGTGTATTTCCATCAATTACTTCTTTCATGCTAGCATCTTAACAGAAACTAATCTTTCAGGAACTCAACCTCCTTGACAGATTACTTCTTAAAAGACTAAGCCCTAAGCGCAAGCCCACATTAACAAATAATATTGCTTCCAGAAAGGCATTATTCATGTGCACCAAGTGTTTGCAAAGTGGATAACAAAAAATAGCAGAACATTGTATTGATATAATGATAAAAGTAAATTAATTTTATCTAACATTTTGCAATCTTATGTCCATTTTTATTTAAAGAGAACATTTTTTCAGTTATAGATATGAGCAGACTTAAAATGGAAAAATTACAAAATAGAATAATGCCATTACCCTTATGAGAAATAGTAGAGGATAAATTTGAAGAAAAACATACTTTACATCCAAAGGGCAGTACACGCTCTGGCGGCAAGTATTGATGCCATATATCTCTTGCTTCATTATCAGGAGCTAGACCAGCTTTCTCATCACCGCCAAAATATGTGGCATAAATCCGATCAGATGGCAATTTATACACCTACAAGCGAATAAAAAAAATAAATGAAGGAAATAAAAAGAAAACATAGGACAATAAGAAAAAACATTGTGAAACTTTCCTATCTCAGTCTCACAAAAACAAATCACAAAACCAACATACAGGTACTAACAAAAAGTTCAGAAACTCAATCGAATATGAATTTTTAATAAAAGCAACCAAATAAAATAAAATCAAAAAATCAGCACAAGTCAACCAATAACTCTTATAGTAAAGTAAGGAAGGCGTCCCAATACCTTAGTTAGAAGTTCCCAGGCCCATTCAATCGCTTCTTTCTTGAAATAATCACCAAATGACCAATTTCCCAGCATCTCAAAGAAGGTATGGTGGTAGGTGTCCTTCCCCACATCATCCAGATCATTATGCTTACCACCTGCACGAATACACTTCTGGGTGTTGCAAGCACGAGTTAGCTTACTCAAAGCAGTGTTGGGGTCCGCAGTTCCCAAAAATATGGGTTTGTATTGATTCATGCCTGCAGTAGAAAGATATCTACATATCATGATTTCTTCATTTGGACACAGAGGTTACTATATTTTGTGTAAAATCAATAAGGGCTATGGTTCTAAGTAATAAATTAGGAGAAAGTATTCAGAAAATAACAACAAATAAATCTAAAAATTATATAAGTTAAGACGAAAATAATTGAAATCTGTACCAGCATTAGCAAAGAGTAGAGTAGGATCATTGAGCGGAACAACAGGACTGGATTTCCAATTGACGTGATTTTTATTTTCGAAAAATTGAATGAAAGTATCTCTGACTTTCTTCGCCGGCCAGTCCAGCTCCTGTGACTCAACGCCCGGCATGACTGCAGTGCAGAACGGAGAAGAAGAGAGGAAGGAGGCGAGCAGCGGACGATTGGAAACCCTAGTAGCAGCAGCAACAGCCGCCACCAGAAAGATTGGAGGGATAGAAGGAGCTTTGTTATGAGTGTAGAGAAATGATGGTGTTGTTGATATTATTCTCTTCATTCACTTGAGACGCTAACATTGCTCCTTCGGCCTGTCTTTTCCGTTATTTTTTTTTTTTTTTCTCAAAGCTCAATTTTTTTTTTAAAAAAGAAATTTTCCAAAACTCAAACTTCATAACGGGCTTAACTAACATTCATGAAGAAAAAAAAAAAAGAGATGAAAGCCTAAGAGCATCCACAGAGATTCCACCTAGGGGCAATTTTTACATGATTTACTTTTTTTTTTTTTTTATAATATTGCATTCAATACTGATACTCGTATGAACTATTAATTATATTTATTAATTATATGTATTATTATTAAATTATTTTTTATTTTTTTATTTGATTTAAGTAAATAATATATTTTTTTTATTTATATATTAGTCAACATTTGAATATAATATTTATATACCTATATTAGGTACTCATTAATACTAAAACAAAATCTTACATATTTATTTTATTTGCTCATATATATTTCAGAAAAATTTAGTATATAAATGTAAATTTGTATACTCTATTTTACATATTCTATCTATAAATGTAAATTTATGAACTAATTTTTTTTTTATATGTATCTTTTATGGTTATAATCATTAACATGGATTAATTTGTAAAATAAACCATAAAGATAAATACTGATTAACTTTTTTTATTATGAAATAGTATATAATATGATATTTATATAGTTTAAAGACTTGTATAGGATTTTTTTTAAATGAAATTAATTATTAAACTATTATTAATTATTTATCTCATATTTTATATAAAAAAATTATAATTAATTTGTTAAAAAAAATTTACAAATGCCTAATTGTTTTAAGGAATTAAAATTACCATACACTTATTGAAAGACATTAACAAATCAAAGTCATAGTAACTGATAAAAAAAGGGTATTATTAATTTTAATTTTTGTAAAATTCAAATTTATTTTTCTTAATAAATTTTAAAATATGTACAAGTGAATATATTTGTTCTTAAATATATGTTTATTCTTAAATTTTTAATTATATGCATGTTTGTTGCAAAATCAAAATAATTAATTAATTAAGTGGATAATTATTTATAGGTCTCTGAGATTTTGCATAATATACTCTGGGATTTTTCTATTTTGAAAATTGTATCATTCGGTCTCTCAAGTTTTAAAAATTATACTATCAGATCTTTCCGTTCAGAATGAACGTTAAATGTCTGTTAAGTTGATTGAAAATGACATTTTTACCCTTTTATATATTAAACCTAAACCTAAATCTAAACCCAGCTGCGTCCTTCTTCTCCTTTCTTCTTCTTCTTTCTTCTTTTTTATTTCTTCTTTCTTCTTCTTCTTCTTTCTTCTTTCTTCTTCTTCTTCCTTTTTTTTTCACAATCCATTTTTTTACATGTAAATTTGGAATTTGCTTAAAGATTAGGAGTTTTACTTTCTCTTTCCTCTCCTTTTATTTCTGTTCTTTATTTCTGTTTTCACGCTTTTTTTTTTTAAATCATTTTCCATTTCATTGCTAATCACATTTTTAATCCCCCATCTTTTTACATAATTAATTAACATTATTAACTTTTAAATGAATTTAAAAATAATTATAATTAATTTAATATTGATGGAAGTTGTGGAAAACTCCATGATATCTCTCCTACCCCATCTCTCTTACCGTCAAATTCAAACCCATTACAGTTAGAGATTTGCTTAGAGTTTTTGATTTGGAAGGAAAATGGTGATTGGATTTTTAAATTGAATGAAGAGATGGGTAGTTGATTTTGATTTTTATGAATAATAAACAAAATGCACTGTTTGATGGTTAGAACTGGTGGTCGGAAATCGGTGGTGGCCGCGGCGATAGCTTGGTGGGATGTCGTGGTTAAGGTGGTTTTGATGGTGGTTATAGTGGTTTTGATGGTGGTTATGGTGGAGGAGTGAGTGATAGTTGTGAAGGGGAAGAATAATAATAATAGTTTGATTTAAGGATTGAGTTTAATTAGTATGATTTGATTCAAATAAACCAAAGGGTAATTTTGGCATTTTCGAAAATTTTAATCAAAATCTTTTGACTTTTTCAATTGATTAACGTCGTTTCTGGACGGAATGACCTGATAGTATAATTTTTCAAATCTGAGGGACCCGATGATATAATTTTCAAAATAGAAGGACTCTAGAATATATTATACAAAACTTTAAGAACCTATAAATAATTATCTCTTAATTAATTAGACCAAAGAAAATTCAAAATATGAGGCCAAATTACATATTAATGAAATAAATAATTTTAAAAATAAAGTGAACGTGTAAAATTAAAAGAAATTAGAAAAAGTAAACAAGCATATGGATGCAGTGTTGTAGAATGAGTGGCAATGTTGGATTTGAAAACAAACATATTTAACGGAATTTCATTAAGCGGAATCAGCTTCTAATACAAAATCCAAGTCAAACCAAAATTACTCAATAAGAATAGAATTACCTAAGAAATTTGATGAGTAAGTCTAATTAAGTTCCAGCATTTTCCATTGCTATATATGTGTCATTAAATTGGAAACAAATAGAATTTTCATTCAAATTATTAGTATGTATATTATTGTCCCCAATTGGGTGTCCAACATGTTCGGAGCTCTGCTCATTTGAATATTTACGTGTTTGAATTTGGCTCGTTAGCTTGTTCGGAGCTCGGCTCGAAATTCTATAGGTTCAAGCCATTTAGATGAAACGACGTAATTTCATGGAAAAGAATTAAAATATTAGACATTGTTTGCGAACAGGTTCGTTTAAATGCTCATGCACTTGTTCGTGAACACTTAAACAAAATAGTTCGTGAAACTGAAACAGTTCACGAGCTCATGAATCAAGCTCGACATAAACTCGAGCAAAAACAAACTCAAATGAGCATTTAACAAGCTGAGCTCAGAACTGTTTGCAAGCGTATTGATTCATTTACAGCCCTAGTTGATTCTGCTTTATATTCTTTTGGTGGTGCAATAATATTTTTTAATCAACGAATAAATTTACGTGTACAAATCCATCACCACCAATGACTGATTCAGTAAAAGTTAGGAGTGAGCAAAGTTCGGTTAGAACCGAAACCGAATCGAAATTTTGATAATTTTTGTTTTTCGGTTCGGTTAACCGAAAAAATCGGTTCGGTTTTCGGTTATCACTTCTGAAATTTTTGGTTATTTCGGTTAACCGAATTTCAATATCTAAAACGGCGTCGTTTTGGAAATCTCTTTTTTTTCCTTCTCTCTTTCTTCGGTTTCGGTTTGGTTAATCGATTTGCACATCCCTTTCATAACAGGTTTTCAAAAATTCGGTTAACCGATCGGTTATTTAGTTTCATTTTCGATTAACTGAAAATTTGAGTTTCGGTCTTTGGTTAACCGAAAAAAAATTCGGTTTCAATTTTGGTTACTCATTTTGGTGCATTTAGTTAACCGAAAACCGACCTGTTCGGTTCGGTTAACCGATTTGTTCAGCCCTAATAAAAGTTACAAACCAAATAGATCACTCCCAACAATGGATTCATTTTCATTAAAAAAATTGACAATGTATCATTTTCAAAGAATTTGATTATATATTTTTCAGGATTTTACAACTTTTTCCGGGATTAAATTCTGAATTTTTGCGGCTTTATGCAATAATGTTTTACGAATTAAATTTACTTAGAATCCGTTAATAGGGCTGGCAGATTCAGTTTTAGAAATATGAAACTATGTTGTACAAATTAAAGTAACATAGAATCCGCTGATGGGTTGACGGAATTTGTTTTTATATACTTTTTTCCAAATTTGCTTTACTGATTTTGCGTTAAAAATTTCGCTTCCCCACTTTCTTGTAATTAATTTTAAAATCGGCTTAATTTTGTAAATAGTTTTGTTTTTATGGCCATATCTAACATGTTTTGGTTGTTTTAATTTTAACATTAGAGTAGCAACCATTGATTAGTGACGAACCAATTTCACAGTGTTGGAAAAAAATAATTATGGATTTTTTAAATATTGGATTAATTATGGTTCTAGATCATACTTATTTGATAGGTCTCAAAATTTATAATTTTATTTTATATAATATTTTTAAAATATATGTAAAAATAAATTATCACGGTTATTCTATACATGATTTAAGTTTAGAATTAAAAAATTCAAATTAAAATTCAATAGTCAATATATTTTTATTTAAATACTCAACAAGGATCATTATGATCAATATTAACTGCAATCAAATTCAATATAAAGTAGAATTAAAATTTTAATTTGAGTCCATAAAAGAAACAGTTACTTAGAAATAGAGATGAGGCAAAAAGGGCAATACCATAATTACAACAATATTTTATTTTGAGAATGTCCAACACAAAAGCAAAACAAACATGAAATTGAAAATTGAAGTAGGGGAAGTAGAGATAATTGGAAGGTTGAGCTCTCAAACAAAGAGATTAAGGTACTCATCTACGGTAGTGTATTTCACATCAGGATAAAGCTCCGAGGCTTCTACTCCAAAAGATGCTTCTATCTCAAAGTAGGTTTGGTCACCCTTCACAAACACCGAGTGTCCCAATGCGTATATTATATTCATTGGAAATTCAGCTTCTGCAATACGCATATTAGGATTAGTTAGTACCCATAATTTATTGTCTGCGCAAAAAGAAAGAAAGACAAATGACCAAATTACAATTTATATGTATGAAAGTTACGCTAACCTTGAATATTCTTGAGAAGTTGGTCCTCAGGAACATAAATCCTTTCGAGCGTAGCATTAATCTTCTTCTCCCACAAGGACACCAAATCATTGAAATTGTAAATGTTATTAGAAGGTCTAATATAAAGAAGCTTGTTCAATGTTCTTGGATCATCCACAGCTTTGATTGTGTAAGTTCCAATGTCATTTTCATTGTTGAAAATTGCTGCACAAATCAATTATTTTATGACTAATCCATAAATTAAACAAATTAACCAACAATTTTCATTAAAAATTACCTACCTTTGACATTTCCATCACCCAAAATTACAACTTTATCTCTTGGAGGAGCAGTGGCTCCAAATTGGTTCAAATTGGGAAGTAAATATCCAGCAAAAATGTTGGAAGACACATATGTATAAGGAATTCCAGCTGCCTCAATTGCTCTTCTCACCTTAACCTTATCATCAAATGCTGATTTTAAAGGCTGAACTGCGCGGGTTCTATCCACATCATTTCCAAATTCTGAAGGAAGGAATCTCTGCTCAAACACATTTGTAAGTTCATCAATACATACGTAACTAGTATTTATGTTTGGGCGTTGTATAGGTTTGTTCTTCGCCTATGCAGAAGGAATTTTTTTCTTTCATCTCGCATCCAGCACATTTTTTCTATGTGATTTTGCTCGGTTTCATTTCCACGGGTCAGAAATTAAAATCCAAATTTTAGAAAAAACAAATTGAATTTAATTAATAAAGGCGGAACAAATTTGGCCATATATATACCTTAATGTTGCCAGCTTCTTTAATAGCATCGATGATTTTGACTTGATCAGGGATCTGAAGTTGACCTACCGTAGATATCACCACATCTACTTGCTTTATTGCTTTCACCAAGCTTTCATGATCATACAAATCTCCCTACATACGCAATTCAATCAACAGTGTTTAATAATCTAATAATTATATGGTCACGGGTTTCAAAAATTTAGTCAAGAAAGCGAACATACAATCAAGAAATTGACGCCTAAGCTCTTGAACTTGTCAATAATGGCAGCCTTATCAGGGCTAGAAAGAGTGGTTTCCCTTATCAGAGCAAAAGTTGGATGCCCAGATTTTGCGCTTGCTTCCACTATATGTTTTCCGATGTAACCAGTTCCTCCGATGATCAGAATCTTGCTGCTGTTGGAAGAAGCCATTATAGTTTTTCTCAAAATTTCCGGACAAGAAAACAGAGTGATTGTTTTGTTTTGGATTGATTAGTGAGTTAAGAGAAGGCGGAAAAGAGTACTTATAGAGTAGTTTCGTTGAAATTACAGTATAAATAAAGAATTATGACGTCAGCAGTTTGATTGTTTAGTTTTGTTTCTGGTTGAAGAAGCTGGCCTTGTTCATGGAGATGGAAACTTTAAAAGTTTTGCTTAGTTTAAGAAAAAAAAAAAGTAAAGTTTAGGTGTGAAAAGAAAAGGAAGAAAATTGAATTAAGAATAGGAAAGTTTTGTTATGGTGTCATAATCACCAACTAATCTAATAATTAAAAACTACCACTTGCTATTTTGAATAAGGATTTAGATAATGAGAAAGAAGGGAAGAAGTCAATGATTTTGTTATTTGTTAATTTAGATTTTAATTGCAATAGTGTTATTTTCTTTTGAACCAGAATAGTTGTTATTTACAATAGTGAGGATTAACTTATTGTATAAAATTAGTTTCTGTGCCCGTACGAGTTTTTAAATTATTTTATAAATTAGTTTGTATTTTTTAAAAATATATGAATAGAAAATTATTTTTGCATATTTTAAATTTTTAATTTAATTCTTATAAAATTTTTTAAGTAAAAAAAGTTATATAATCTTTTTTTTTTCTTTTTTTAATATTTTATTAATTTCAAGTTTTATGACAATGCATTATACATGTAATTAAATTTAGATTTTGCTATTTTTTAAATAAAATAGTTTAAATATATAAATTTTAATATTAATACTCGTCTTATAAATAATAAGTTTTTAAGTAATTTTTATTTCTTTATTCTAAAATATAAAAGCTCATTATTATACTACTGAGCGCGTAGATAAACTGATAAAGAGTTGTTCTAATTTAACAAAAAATCTTGAGTTCAAGTTTTGGAAATGCAAATGCATTAAAATTAAGTATATAGAGTTTTGTTATTCTTAGTGGTTTTATCCGGTTCGAATTCAAATTACTTGTCACCTTGTGATTTGGTGTTTGGATATAGATGGTTTATATATATAATAAAATTTTTAGTACATTTATGACTCCTTTCTCGGTCCACTCAAAACCATGAATAAGTGGATCAAAATGCTGCAACTAGTTGACGAGTTGAATACAACATGGTACAATAATTGAAATAATTTTCTTTTATATATATAGAAAATTCAATATACTATTTACTTACGTACAAATAAATATTTGAATATACAATATTTATTTTTGAAGTACATATTATTAAGGGGTAATTATTTTTGGATTCCTGAAATTTGACCTAATAGACTCGTTGGTCCCTCTATTTTCAAAATTGTATCGACGGGTCTCTAACTTTTTAATAATAGACTCTCAGGTTCTTCCGTCCACTTTGGCCGTTAGTCAACGGAAAAAGTCAACGTTTTTTTTTTCAAAATGACAAAACTACCCTTTAGTTTATTTGAATCGAACCATGATTTATTTGAATCGAATCGGACTAATTAAACCCAATTTTAAATCAAACCACTGTAAAAATTAAAAATAACCAAACTGGAGCCCGAATCAGAAATCTTGAGCTTATTAGAATGCATGATAACCAACTACAGCAAGACACCTTTAGTGTGTTAGACTGACGTGATAAAATTTTATTGTGTAAGGCACAAATATTCACTTTTTATGCCTATAGCAATTATCTATTCTTTCAATTAAGATTTTATTAAATAATTACATATTTATTTTTTTATCATCTTAGACAAGTCTATAGATTAGAAGAGAAAGTTTAACTTTTCCAGAAAATTTAAAAAGAGTTTACAGAAAATTAAGTGTTTATTTGGAGAAATGAACAAAAATTAGAAAACTCATATTTTTTATTTGGAGACATTAACAAATATTAGAAAACTCATATTTCTAATTTAAGGAAATGAAATATTTATTGGAATTATTTTAATTATATTTTTATTAAAAAATTTAGGGGTAATTATTTTTGGGTCCCTGAGATTTGGTTTAATGTACTCTGGGATCCCTCTATTTTAGAAATTATATCATCGGGTCCCTAACATTTGGAATAATAGACTCTCAGGTCATTCCGTCCAAAAACGGCGTTAGTCAACGGAAAAAGTCAACGATTTTTTTCTCCAATAAATATTTCATTTCTTTGAATTAGAAATATGAGTTTTCTAATATTTGTTAATTTCTCCAAATAAAAAATATGAGTTTTCTAATTTTTGTTAATTTCTCCAAATAAACACTCAATTTTTTGTAAACTCTTTTTAAATTTTCCGGAAAAGTTAAACTTTCTCTTCTAACCTTCAGACTTGTCTAAGATGATAAAAAAATAAATATGTAATTATTTAATAAAATCTTAATTGAAAGAATAGATAATTGCTATAGTCATAAAAGGTGAATGGTTGTGTCTTACACAATAAAATTTTATCACGT
>CANUEY010065374.1:0-15762 GCA_948099555.1 Croton setiger | reverse complement strand
TGCTCATTTTCTTTGATCTGGATGAAATAAACAAGCTGTTGGAGAATGTATGACTTCTGTTTAGTAATCTGTGTTCTATGAATATTGAATGTTTTGGGAAAAGATAAAGAATCTGGAATGCTTTGGTGTGATTTGATTATGCAAAAAATGTTACTGTTGGATCCATGTTTTAGGTCATTCTAATCATTTGCATAATTGATCTATTGTTCATTTCAAAGCAGATTCATACTTAAGAGCTATTTGTTTCATCCTATTCAACATATTTTCTGGATAGAAAAAGCAAGTTAGGTTTTGAGGTTCAGAAGTCTCATTATTCATAAACATTACAATCTGGTTTTGGATTCTGGATGACATGCTTCTGTTGATTTTTTTTTAGGATTTCACATGTTATCACAAATGGTTAAGCATTTAAAGGTTAAATGAGTGGATCAATGTGAGCTCTGCATGAAAGGTTGATTCCAGATCATTTTTTTAGATCTAGTGTTAATTTTGTTTAGTTCTGCTCTGTTGAAGATTGCATTCATTTAGAGAAAACATCTTTAAAGCAAATTGGTGTGTTGCTGCATTTCTTTATAGTACAGATTCCTTGTTGTTTACACAAGGATAAGATTGCATCAATTCTCTCTCAATCCATCAAATATTAATTTTGTTTCCATTATTCACTTGATCATTTCAAATTAAATGTTCATCCAAAAGTTATGGTTAAAGTGTTAGGATGCATCAATATTTGTTACTCACATCCAGATTGCATAGTTGAAATGATTTTGGATTATATTTTGTATTGTTGAGTTAGCATTTGGTTAAATTTGCATAAAGAGGTGGAGTAATGATTATTATGCACTGTTGACTTGTTGGAACTGTTGAAATAATGCATGTTTTGAAAAACAGATTTATTCTGAATTTACAAGAAAGTTGTGTTCTGTTCTTTCAAAGGTCCAGTCTCAGTCTTAATGATTCAATTTGCATATGATATATGCTAATCTCTTTGTTGCATTTACATGCTTCTGTTTAGCCTCCCATTAAGTTTTGTTTACAATTTCTAAGTATAGCAGAAAGCTAGATGTTTAGCTTTTGGAAGTCAAAACAAATTAAAGTATATTAAGAGGAGATATCCAGAATGTAGTTTGCTTGCTGGTTAAACTTGCCCTTTTGCTTTTACAAAGACTGATGAAAGATATTTAAGCATGAATCATTGATGAGTGATTGAAATATGGCTGGTATGGAATTAACAAAAACATGAGCATGGAAATATATATTGCAATCATGATCATTTATGGCTACTGTTTTGATGGTCAATCTGGATAGTTGGATTATGTCATGGTTTGAGATTGTGAATATGAACAGAAGGGCTGTATGCATGAAAGTAATAGAAAAACAAATGAAAGGGCAGAATGGTAAATAGTTGGTACTTTGATTCATTAAAGTTGCATGGTTTGCTTGAAATTGTATTAGATTGCTTGGAATTGCATGAATTGGAGTATTTGGATGAAAATGTGGTAGTTTAGTAATTGTCAAAAATATGAGGGGCATTTTGGTAATTTTACAAAATTTGAGGGACTAAACTGGAATTTGCCAAAAATTGTCTAATTAGTGTTTCTTTGCTTGTGTGATTGATTAATTTGCTTCATTTTAATTAATTTTTGAATGAATGAATTTGGTGTTTTGGACTTAATTGCAAAGTTTTACATCTTTAGGTACTAAATTGTAAATTTTCATTTTATGCTTTATTATTGTAATTTTGGGTTTGGGACTTTAATTTTGGGGATTAAGGGTAGATTGTAATTAATAGGAAATTCGGTTTGTAATTAGTTGATTTAGGTTTTATTTTTCCGCAAATTTTATTTTCCGCATTTTATCGCTTTAATTATTTGTGTTTGCGCGAACATTTAAAATCACCGATTAGGAACATCGCTTAGTTTTTCTAAAAAATAAATCACCGACTTGACTTAAACTTTAAAATCAATTTTGGTTAGCGAGGCCGGTTTCTAATCGGGCGTTAGTCGAAATTTAATTTCGGCTAACGTACCCAACCCTCTTACCCAAAATCTGGTTCAACCAATTGCCTTATCCAAAAATCTAAAAACGGAGTCAATTAAAACAGAGTCATTTTCTTAAATTAATTTGGTTTCCAAAACCGGTTCCCAAAGGGTGGCGACTCTAAATTTTTTAAAGACCGACTAGTTCGGCAAATATCCCAAAATTGTTTTATCACTTTGTTTTCAAAAATCAAAATCTTAAGTAAGTTTTTTTTTTCGGTTTAATTTAAATCGGAAAAGTCGTCCACCCGTTCGGACCGTCATCAGGCACATAATAAATTCTTGCTGCTTAAATATGGTGCACATATTAATATGGTGTAACTAGACAAGGTTTATCAAGTACTTATTCAAATATGTTAATAAAGATCATGATCGTGTGACTGCTGCTTTTTGTTGTACTGCAAATAAAGATGAAGCAACACCAAATGTCAATGAAATTGATATGTACTATGATTTTTGCTACATTTAACCTTGTGAAGAAGCATGACGACCTCTTATTTGAGGAGACTTTTTGCTATGTTATTGATGGAAAATTCCATGTGTAGGCCAGAATATGTTTAGGAACAAACTTGAGAATTGCTTTTAGATGATATTCTTTATGAAGAAAGGTGCATATTAAGTAATCCCGGTATTATTATATAACTATTCATAATAATTTAAATTTAATAATAGTATATATTATATAAAACTTATTTTATTTGCAAGTAATTTACTTCTTTTCACAATAACTATTGAATCACGTATGCAGAGGCAGAACTCACTGAAGATAAGGTCAAGGATCGTTGTCTTTCTAAGATTGAGAGTATTCTTAAAGGTTGTGCCAAAAGTCTTAAAGATTTTCCAATGATGCCTCAACTTAGTTCACACCAACAAGATAATAGCCGTCATAGATTAATTGCTGATGAACTTCGATACAATAGGCGGATGTTGCAAGAGGAACACCAATTTTTATTGCCAAAATTAACATCTGAGCAAAGTTCTGTCTATAAAAAAAATGGAGGACTCTGCTTATTATATGGGTACGAGGAACTGTAAAGACTTTTATATGGTGAACATTTTCATCTGCTATTAGATCAAGGGGTGACATTGTTTTAATTGTTGCTTCTAGTGACATTGCTTCTTTATTACTACTAGGTGGACACATAGCACATTTCAGGTTCTCTATCCCCCTTACTCTTACTAAGGATTCCATATGCAACATTAAACATGGGAGTTCTAGCAAATCTTATCATAAAGACAAAACTCATTATCTAGGATGAAGCGCTAATGAATTATACGTACTATTTCGAAGCGTTAGACAAGATTCTAAAGGATATTTTACGCTTTGAAAATTCTTCCAGCGTAGGAATGAATTTTTGGGGCAAAATAATAGTTTTTGGTGGTGATTTCAGACAAATTCTGCTTGTGATTCAAAAGGTACCATCTTTATCTTTTTTGAAATTACTTTATAATATTAATAAAGATTATTCACAATTTTCTTTAATGATTGTTCGGGTACTAGATAGGAAATCGTCCATCACTCAATTTTATCGATTTATGATCATTCAGCAATGTTCTAAAGTTAACAAAGAATATGAGACTGCAAACAAACCCGTCGGGCACAAAGTTAGATCGTTTAAGAGAGTTCTCAAAGTGGATTTTATCGATTGGGGATGACACTATCGAAAATTCTATAGATGGAGTAGATAATGTTCATATACCCGCTGACTTACTTATACAACATTCCATAGTTGAAAGTACAAATCCAAATTATGTACACCACTCCAACAATCTAGAATATCTCCAGAGTAGGGCGATCATTGTACCGACATTTCATATGGTTGAAACAATTAATGATTACATGGTGTCGTTGAATAGTGGGATGGAAAGGATGATCTTAGCTCAAATATGGCGTGTATGTCCAACAGTTCTTTTAGCACTCTTGATCATATACATACGCCAGAGTTCATAAATAGCATCACATGCTCTGTTATTCCAAACCATTATATCGCATTAAAAGAAGTCATAACTGTTATGTTGCTGAAAAACATAGATTTGTCTGCTGGTCTTTACAATGCACAAGGTTGTGCATCACTAAGCTAGGGATATGAATTTTGGAAGCCATGATGATGTCTGGCACTATTAAAGGAGAAAATGTGTACATCCCTACAAAGACATTGACGCCATCCTATTCGAAGATGCCTTTTAAATTTCAGAGACAGTAGTTTCCAATCGTTTTGTCTTTTGCATGACAATTAATAAGAACGAGGGTCAGTCTCTTACTAACGTTGGTTTATTTCTTAGAATACCTGTTTTTACTCATGGACAACTATATGTGTCAGTTTCGAAAGTTATGAGCAGAGAAGGTTTGAAGATCTTGATATGTGATGAAGAAGACAACCGCACTAATGAAACAAGTAATATATCGTACAAAGAAATCTTTAAAAAACTTTAATGAGAGATTATAATTTAACTTTTTGTTTTTAAGTTTATAATTTCAATTTTAGTTTGTATGTTCATAAATATAATATTTTATTTTTATTAATGTATTACATTACACAAAATTTTAATAAATGATAAATAATAAGTATCGGCAAAATCAATACCCACACACAAAAAGAGTGCCAAAAGAAGTGGGTACCATACTAGTTGAAACAATAAAGTAGAGCCAGCCACTAACATTTTCCCGAATCCTGGAACCTGATTTTTGCCCAAATCCATTCAAAACCCCTAAATTGGAAATCGAATTCCTCCATCTTCTTGGCTTCTGCTCCACCGTCTATAAATCGCGAACCCATCCTCACCGCCGTTGCGATTCTGCTTCTTTTTTTTTTTTTTGGCTGCCACCACCACCAGACAGGTTAGCTACTTTCTTCATCATCTATGTATAAGTAGACAACCCCGAATCAGCTCTAGACTTTCATTCTAGTGTTGATATAGATTCAGCTGGATATATACTAACCTGACTATATCCAATATTACGTTGTAGACCACCAGCAACCCTAAAAAATTATATAAATTTGACATATTGCATCTCTAATTCCATCAAATTTCTTGTTTCTGGTAGCTTTTTAGTTTGTTATAATATAACACGAAGTGATTTTTATAATTCACTTAACCTATTCCTCTCCTTCACTTTCTTATTGTCTTCTTCACAGAGTGAAGGTTCTCTTGTTCCGTAGTAAATTCGTAACTTATAATCGGAAATATGATCAGTTGATTTTCTGCTTCTTCTGAATATACATGCAGGCCAAAATTGATCCTTTCGTCGAAGAAATTTCGCCCAACATAAACAGATTTTGCTTTGAAGTGGAGGCCGCGGTTTTGTTATTCGAGATTGGTTTCTATTGTCCGATTTGGGCTTGAGTTTTTCCCTCGAGAGGCTCCAAAATTCTCTTGTACTTTGTCCTTGCACTATCCTATCAATATATGTTTAATGGTTCAATGGAATTTAGGGTTTAGTTTCTCTGATTTTTGGATTCTCGTTTCTGTGTTTTGGGGTAGTTTGTGTAATCGTCTTAATTAATTGTATCTCTCTTCGCCCTATACTGTACAATCAACTATTATTTTTTCATTCTTTCTTTTTTTTCTTTTTGTTACTTATTTGTTCCTTCGTTTTTTAATTTTTGCTGAAGATTTTACAATCAATAAATTGTGTGTTTGACATCCCCATCTACAAAGACAAAGATACAGAAGAAAAATATCTGAGAGAAAAAAAAATTCAAAGAAAAGAGGGAAGAAAAACATTAAAAAAACAGAAAACAACAATAATAAGATTTTTTTGACAACCATAACAAATGGGGAGTCCAGGATTAAGCGCTCAAAGCAATGGGCAGCAGTATCAACGATTAGGCATTACAGAACCCATTTCCTTGGGTGGTCCAACAGAGTATGATGTGATGAAGACTCACGAACTTGAAAAGGTTTATCTTTTGTTTTGTTTATTCCATTTTCCTGTTTCAATTTTGTTAAAAGCTGTTCCGTAAATGCTAAATATAAATATGTTTGGAAGTGCAGTTTTTGCAAAATGTAGGACTGTATGAGAGTCAAGAGGAGGCTGTGAGTCGAGAGGAAGTGCTTGGGAGACTAGACCAGGTTGATACTCTAAAATGCATGTTTCATATATCAATCTTTTTCAAGGATTTTGCTCTTCACCAGTGAACATTTGTTGTCTTACACTATATTGATCTTATACGTGTTATATGATGATATAAAAAATGTAACAGATTGTGAAGAATTGGGTAAAAGTGATTAGCCGTGCAAAGGGATTGAATGAGCAACTAGTGCAAGAAGCAAACGCCAAGATTTTCACCTTTGGTTCTTATCGTCTTGGGGTATGTTTCTCATCTCATCCTTTTCGTTCTGAATAGTGATTCTCTTGTTGTTTGTAATCAATCCCATGCACATGTTTTTCTAGCTTCATAATAGGAGAGGGAAGGAATAAATTAGAATAAAAATTTCATTCAAATCTCTACTTTGGACTTGCTTTTTTATTACTTAGTGTTTTTTTAATGAGCTGAATGAGTGAGCTACTCTACGCTTGTACAACTCTTCTCTCCATGACATGACATCAATTTCTGTAGGTTTAAGGATCTTTTAAGCAAGTAATTTTATGTCCTTAATTTCTCACCTTATGAGAAGTTAAATTCTTTTACCTTGTGGCATATTTTAAAGCATCTGTGGTTAAATCATGCAGAAAGTCCATGTTCTTAAATGTTAATTGAAGCACAATTTGTGAGAGCGTGATTTTATATAGAGGGAATGGGTCACTATTGGTTTGATTTTGGTATTCATGGACATCTCCTCATTGTATTTGGCATTGAGAGCTACTGTATGCGATTCATCTAATGTTGACATTTTGCTGTTGAGCATTTGTTTACAGTTAGTGGCTATTTGAATTAGAGGCTGACAAAATTTAAGAATTTCCGTGAAGTGTACCTGTGTTATCTTTGTTTGTTTTATGCAAAATCCCTTTCACGACCATTAGTTTATGGCCTTCAACCGTTTGGCATTTTCACTTATTTTTCCATGTAGTTTGTGTTAAATTTGACAGCATAATCAAGTCATTCTTACCAAATGTGTTAAATAAATATAGGAGGAAGAATTGATTTTCTGCATATTGTTTGCAAAGAGAAGTACAAATTTATACACGTGTGCTGGTCTAGGAAAGTATATTTTGAATACATAAAATCAAGCTAGCTCATACAAGGGGTTGACTATCCATAACATTGTGCATACTCTGTAGCTAATTTAGCATATCTGACTTATTAAGTCCAAATGTATGAAGTAAATCTCTAGTTATTCCCTTCTGTTCAAAACATGGACTAATAATAGGACAAGTATTTCGTTGAATTATATTTTTAATTATGAATCATATACTTTTTTTATCACCCAGAAAAAGAACGATTTTTTTTGTTATCTATCTATTTGAGACTCTTAAGGAAAGGAATGGATGTGACACTTAATTGTTTCTGGTTCACGGTCGGAATGATTTTTTTGTATATTTTGCTGTCGTGATTGCTCTTTTTATTGTCTTATTATATGCTTTTCTTGCTGTTTTTTCAGGTGCATGGTCCTGGTGCAGATATTGACACTCTTTGTGTGGGACCTAGGCATGCAACACGAGAAGTGGGATCAGTTCTTATGTATTATTGCAGAAAATTTAATTTATTGTTTGGCAACACCTAGCGACTTACAGTGCTTCTGATGTTGGCTGCAGGAGGATTTTTTTGGGGAGCTACACAGAATCCTATCAGAGATGCCTGAAGTGACAGAGGTGCATCCTGTTCCTGATGCACATGTTCCAGTAATGAAGTTCAAGTTTAAGGGTGTTTCTATAGATCTTCTGTATGCAAAGTTGGCCCTTTGGGTGATTCCTGAAGTAAGTTTTTGTATAACCTATTGATTTTTGTTTCCCCATTTTGCACTTTACTTGGAAAGGCCATTTTCTCTTTTTTTTTTTTTTTAGAACACACTTTTTCTTTTTTTTTTTTTAAAAAAAGCTAAGTTTTTATTATTGTTTTTATGTGGACTAATGACATGCTTGACTCATTTTTCTTCATATCATCCATTATACATATACGCATGTGTTATGAACTTGGTGTGCATTGAGTATAATTCATTTTTCATGAAGAATAACTTATTCTATTAACTTCCGTTTTACTAACTCTTACTCTTTTCCTTTTGAAATCTTTCTTTGCTTCCAAGTAAGTGGGTAAAGATAGAAGAAAAATTAAGGGAGTAATAAATTTTAAAAGTTATAGAAAGAGCTGGAGAAATAAATCTTTTGAAAAATGATTATGAAAACTCGAAAACATGGCAGTTGAGCAAGTCCAAAATCCTTTGTTTTCCTGGACAGGGGAGGGAAAATGTGTTGTATCCTTGTTTGTATGAAAAAGGATGAGCTGTTTGTCCTTGATTGTAGAAGAGCAGAAAATTTGTAATGGCAACTTTGTAATTTTGTAGCATAGAATGAAAGAGGACAAAATGGTAGTCATGTTTGTGCTTCTTTATGAGAGACTAATTTGTTTTCAGCTTTCCTTGGCTCTTGAAGAGCCGCTGAATGATATACTTTGCTTCAAAGCATGAAGGTTTTCTATTATCATTTTGCATAGGCTTATCTTATCATAAGCACTTTTCAGGAGTTTGTTTTGTCTAATGAATTGTTTGATTTCATGCATATATGCTGTTCTTGTTTTTTACTTATTTATTCTTTTAAGCTTCTTTTTATTTCGAATTTGTACTTATATTTTGTTACAGGATTTAGATATTTCGCAAGACTCAATACTACAAAATGCAGATGAACAAACTGTTCGCAGTCTTAATGGTTGCAGAGTTACTGACCAGATTCTGCGTTTGGTGCCAAATATTCAGGTTTTGAGATTGCTTCATGGTTACATGATGTTTGTGCTTTTCATTTTATCTGATTATGTTACATTTATTATCTCTAATTGTGTTCCTTTCCTTCAAGTGCAGAATTTCCGCACAACTTTGCGATGCATGAGGTTTTGGGCAAAGTGCCGTGGTGTTTATTCAAATGTATAATGCAATTTTCTGTTACTTAATGGCATGCATTGGTTACCAATTTTTATTATCTCAAATTAGTTTGCTGTTTTATCATGCTCAGGTTTCGGGGTTTCTTGGTGGTATAAATTGGGCATTACTTGTTGCTCGCATATGTCAGCTATATCCAAATGCACTGCCCAATATGTTAGTGTCTCGGTTCTTCAGGGTATATACCCAATGGCGTTGGCCAAATCCAGTAATGCTCTGTGCTATTGAAGAAGGTGCCCTTGGTCTTCAGGTTTGGGATCCGAGAAGAAATCCAAAGGATAGGTTTCACTTGATGCCTATCATTACTCCGGCTTATCCTTGCATGAATTCAAGCTACAATGTGTCATCGAGCACTTTGCGAATAATGTCAGAAGAGTTTCGGAGGGGGAATGAAATTTGTGAGGTAACATTTTGTGATTCATGATTTATATTTTGCTTCTTCTCCTAGCTGAAGTACATGAATATATAGGTACAACTTCAATAAATGCATACCACCTTCCTTTTTCGTACATACTTTATCCCTTTCTGTTTTCATTATGCTCTTATCTAAGAATTTTCCTGAGACACTTTTCGACTGTTCTCTTTAGTTCCATCTTAAATTTATTGGGTTTATTATACCAGTGCATTTATTTTTTTTATGTTGTTATTTCAACTTTTCTTAAGAGGATTGGGGTTGTTTACTTGTGGAAAACTATGTTTTTATTCAATTATCTGGAGAAGTTTTTCCAGAAAACTGAAACTTTAAGTTTTGTATTCAAACATAATATTTAAACATGTAGAAACTGGAAATTGATTTTCCAATTTTCTAATTAATAAATGCAAAAAAACTTTTTAATTCATATCCCTTATTTTGGTTGGAAATGAATCCTAGCTACCAATACTTTTGTTATTTTTATATCGCTTATTTTTTTTCTTATATATATATATATATGTATATATATGTTTTGTTTCTTACTCTTAACAGGATTGTAAACTGTACTGTTCTTTCTAAATTAATTTTATTTGAATGTTTTTATGAAACATCAGTTTGCCATATTTTTTTTCTTCTTAAGCAAAACACTGATTTTTGTTTTCTTAACTTTCTGTTTATCTTTGGCATTATGACAAGAGTGATGTGGATAGATTCTCCATTGTTTTTTGAATAAATTCATTATCTACTTGTAGCAAATGAGCATATTTTCCAAATTTTGTAGGAATTGAAAATGTAACTTTTTCAAGGAAAAACTGGAAAATTATTTTCCTCAAGTTAACGCACTTAACCTATTAGGGCTTCATTTCCAGTCTTCATAGTTATGCATTTTCTAAATCATTGTCTGTAGAAATTACTGTATCTTCTCCAATTAAATTAGAGTATTGTTGTTTACTTGTCTTTTTCTCCTTGAGGGAGAGAGAGGAGCAAGCCTTTTGTTGTTATCTTTTATTTTAAATTTGCCAAAGTTGATTAGGGTTTTATTCTACTTGTTTCTCTTGGGTTGATGTTTCATCTTTGTGCATTATGACATCGGTCTGTTAGTCAGATTCAGCATCTGCTCAGATTCACCATCTGCATGAATTCAAGTTTTCTAGTACTTCCAGGCAATGGAGGCAAACAAGGCTGATTGGGATACGCTGTTTGAGCCTTTTTCATTCTTTGAGACATACAAGAATTATCTACAGATAGACATTAATGCCGAAAATGAAGATGATTTAAGACAGTGGAAAGGGTGGGTTGAATCTCGTCTTCGCCAACTTACATTGAAGGTGAACTTCTTGCCCCTTTGTTTGGACGTTTTTGGTCTGCTCTCCATGGTTTGTGTACTTTTGCTTGCATGCTCGTTACTTGTATAGCAACACTTATTCCTGTCCTTGTTTGAACTTAGATTGAGAGGCACACACAGAATATGCTTCAATGCCATCCACACCCTGGTGAATTTTCAGACAAATCAAGACCGCTACAATGCTCTTATTTTATGGGTTTGCAACGTAAACAAGGGTCTCCTGTAAATGAAGGGGAACAGTTTGATATAAGGTTGACTGTTGATGAATTCAAACACTCTGTGAACATGTATACTTTATGGAAGCCTGGTATGGAGATCCGTATCACCCATGTTAAACGGAGGAATATTCCTAACTTTGTTTTTCCTGGTGGTATTCGTCCTTCCCGTCCATCAAAAGCAACTTGGGATAGTAGGCGAAATTCTGCTGAGAAGTCAACTGAAAGTAAAGGAGTTTCAGATGTATCTGATGATGTGAGAAAGAGAAGGCGAATTGATGATAATGGTGCAAATCTCATGAGTAACACCAGCTCCCTTGCTGCTTCTCCTTTCGGTGAGGAAGCTAATGTGGAATGCCCTTCTGTTGGTAATATTGTCGGAGGTACTATTGTAGATGTAAATGGGATGGAGGAACAAAGGGAAGCAAAAACAGACAGTATTGCATCAGATGGACCAAAAAATTCGGAAAGTTTAGCTGGAATGCTTGCTCCAAATGGTGCTCTTAATCCACAATGTAAAAATTCTTCTGCCACCAGTGGTGAACCGTGCTCCAAGGAGGAGGCTGAAAATATGGCAATTGAGACAATATCATCTGGTCCTTATGTTAACAACCAAGATTTATCACAAGAGCTCAACGAGCTTGAAGATGATTTCAATTTCACAAATCATGTAAAAAATTTAGGGGGTAATACAAAAGAAGGCCCAAAGGAATCTTCTGGGACAAGCACCTCTGCAATAAATTTGTCCAATGCACACGTACCAGTGTCTGGCAATGGTGCAGATTCATCCTTCTCGATGCACTCCAATGGTGGCTTAGAGGAGCTTGAGGTCTGTTCTGTTCACCAGTTTCAGACTGCTGTTTTACTAGACTTGTATTCAGACTGTGCTCTTTGTTTTTCGCCCTTTATTTTAGTGCCTGATTTCTGTTAGTTACCAATGTGCTGCGCATCCTGTTTATGTTCTAAGCTCGTGCCATTGAGATTTATGAATGTTTTGTATATGGTTGGCATGTATGTCAATATATTTGTTTTGCTGCTTGTGTTTTGAAGGGTGATGAGCTTGCAACAGTTGTGCCTAATGGGATCTCATCTGCTGCACCCGTGCCGCAACGGAAGCCTCTTATCAGGTACTTTCTGATTCAAAATTGGTTCACCATATTTATTTTTTTACAAGGGCTATAGAGAATAGCTATTTAGTTGTTTTTCATGTACTGGCAGGTTGAGCTTCAGCACTCTGGGAAAAGCCAGTGGGAAAAGCGCATGAAGGGATTTCAAATTTCTGATGGAGCAAAGCTGGATTTAGGGCTTTTTTTTTTTTTTTAATTTTATTATGTATGAGAAATTATTTATGAAGATAAAAAAGTACCAATAAAATAAAATTTTCTTAACTGCCATTTTTAATGAATAAAACTTGAATTTGGTCCTTTCTTTCTTATAACGGGCGGAAAAAAAACCCTGGTCTGGTCCTCCTACCCAATCTCACTATTACCATTGGGAGGTTTACAAATTTCAACTCAATCTACCAACAATCAATAATTGACAAATATGTAAGTATAATTTTGAAAGAAAATTAAGTAATTATCTAAATGACGTTAAGGGTGTTAACATTTCATTTTTTATGCAAATTCTCTTTTATTATATGCAAATAATTGAGTAATCAATTTATAAAATAAATAATTAAAGCGTAAATTATGGTGGGATTGGACCTTTTATTTCAGTATTCTCTATCATAATGACATTAAACAGCTCTACTTATTTTGGTATTTCCTTTTGGGAGTTGACATTATAACCCATTATCATAATCTATTTGATTAACACTGACATGCAGTCAGCTGGACTAGCACAATCTGTGACGTGTGCATTATAATTTTTTATTTATTAAAATGTTTAATAAATTTGTTCACAGTTTTAAAACAAGTTCCATTTTGCTCCTTCCCATCACAATTAGAGCAGAACAAGCAATTGTGTAAGCAAAGGAACACTTGACCCATTAAGAAAAATGCAGTTGTGGAATGAATGGCCTTTTTTTACTTCCCAATTCATTTAATTATTCAAATTCAAATGCAATGTAAAATAAAGCAAGTGGGAAAATTTATAAAATAAACAACACAAGAAAAAAGTGCCAATTTTGAGCTTGTTGTATTTTTTTATTATGCATAATTTCTTGTGGAGCCTTTAGAACTTGATGTATTTGTAATTATGCATAATTTGTTTTTAAGCTTTTAGAGTTTTTTTTTTTTTTTTTGACTTTGTTCGTAAGAAACTTTCAGAACTTGTTTTTTCTTTTTGTTAGGCTTAATCTTGTTCTTGAATATTGATGAATGATGGTTTTTAAGTGCTTTTAATCTTATATGTAATGTTTTTTTACAAGATGGAAATTGATATTTGATGATTGATATGATATTATATAAATTATAAACTTTGATTTCTTTTCAGAAACCAATACCGATACCGTCCCGTTTTTAAGTTCCAACAGTTTTGGGACTAGTTCCAAAATTTTTAGGAACTAAAATTTCGGTTCCGATTCTAGAAGCGGTACCGTACACCCTACTTTATAGTGAACACTATCTCTATCAGTAAATTCATCTTTCTTTGCATATATCCATTTGCATGCAATTTCCTTCTTTCCCTTTGGTGGATTGACTAGAATCCACATTTGACTCTTATAAAGGGACTTCATTTCTTCTTCCATAACTTTCTTCCACTTTACTTCTTCTAAAATTGTGACAGCTTCTTTAAAAGTGAACGGAATGCTATCATTTGCAATTTAAGATGCGTAGGCCACCAAATAATCGTAACGAGCAAGCTTTTGTATACTTTTTGGCCTACCAAGTGCAATTGATTCTTATTGCTGTAAAGGTTTTTGGATTTGAACCTATTCTTCATCTAACTCTCCTTCTAACTTAGGAATGTTTGTAACTTTAAAATATGCTATTGAGATTTTTCTATCAAATCTCATCTGTTGCGGAGTGCTATCAGACTACTCCATTGTCATCATTTTCAACATGGTAGATTCATAAAAAATGTCATCTCTACTAAAGACCATATTCTTCATATATAGACACCATAGCCGATAACATTTGACACCTATGCTGATTTCCATAAAATGACTTCTTTTGCTCTTGGATTTAATTTTGATTCCTTAACGTGATAATATATAGTAGACAAACACATGTAAGGAATCATAATCATTAATAGGTTCTTCACACCATATTTCAATAGGTGTTTTACCACCAATAGTAGTTTCGGTAATCGATTAATGAGATGGCATGCGTATGTTAAAACCTCAGCCCAAAAATTCTTATTTAAACCTCACATTAGAAAACATACATTGAACTTCCTCCAACAATGTTCGGTTTATGTGTTCTACCACTCATTCTGTTGTTGTGTATTTCTCACTGTGAAGTGTCGAATGATGCCTTTAGCTTTGCAAAATTTATCAAATGCATCACTTTTATATTTTCCTCCAACGCCTTCGACAATTTATTTGCCGAAGTTCCTTTTGAGAAAGCATAATTTTTTTTCTCTAGAAATACATGATCAAATTATAACACATGCTAGATGATTGATTTTTCTTCATTCACTCTTCTTAATATCTTTTGATTTCTCCTCTTTGATTAGCAATATCTTGACTTTGTTGAAAAGAGTGTCTAGAAGTTCACTTTTCCATATGTCGAAATGGCCAATGACCTTGAAAATCTGTACTGTAAATCTTGCATTTAATACAACGTTCCTCACTAACGTGGATGAGGATAACGCTATAGCAATGCTTAGCGTAGTATTTTTCTGATTGTCTGCCATTTCTACTACAAATATTTATTTAATAGTTATAAAATTCAAATTCTCAAAATGCGAATAACCAAAATATTTTTTTATGTGGAAGAAAACACATTGCATACATCGTATCTTAGGCTCTAATACCAATTATTTTGAATATTGGATTTTTTCCACCAAATTAAATAGCAAAATAAAATATGCTATTACAAATGTGAGCTAATAAATAAATAAAAGACAAAAACAAAATATCCGCCAATATTTGCCTACGTATTCGGACACTACTAATTATATTTCGATGATGAGATATTACAAAAAGAAAAAAAATAAATAAGAGGAGCTGTCTGATACACTACAAATGAGAACAAGCTATGGGAGGAATTAGAATTGAAGGAATTGGGTTTCTTATATAGTCAAACCATTTAAATACTAATACGGATTTGTAGACACACTAAACTAAGCAAAAGTCAAAACAGTGTACAGAAAAGCAAACATAGTTTATAATCTAAAAATTATAATTTTAAAAAAATAAAAAATGAATAATTCTTTTAACATCTATTATTGTAGAATTATATATTGCCGATTCAAATTATTTGGTAATTATATATTGCCACGATGTCTTATGACACGCAAGTTTTATATGGAATCACCGGTGTCAGAGTGACGCGTGGCTTGGCCTCCCACATTCCTACGCAAGTCAAAACTATCCTTTTTCTTTGGTTTTTTGTGCTTAAAGCGAGGAATAAGAGCTGATCAAAGAAGAAGACGAAAATGGAGGCTAATAAATTAGATTATGTTTTAGTACCTTTGGGTTTGTTAGTGATGGCTATATACCACATCTGGCTTCTTTTCACTATACTTAAACATCCCACCCGCACTGTTATTGGCATCAATGCCCACTCTCGCCGTCAATGGGTTCTTGCTATTATGACAGTAAGTTTATTATTT
>CANUEY010065369.1:0-46343 GCA_948099555.1 Croton setiger | reverse complement strand
GAAGAAAAAGAAAGCTGAAGCCTTCGAAGGCTTCAGTCGAAGGAAACCAGAGAGGGAACTAAATCCCTAGATTGAGAGATTGAAGGCTTTGAATCTCGACCAAAAATGAATAGTGAAGAGAGAGAGAGGGTCTTCTGACATTGACACAAAGTGGAGACGGCTGCCAGTCGAAGGCCTGCAGAAGACCATCGAGTGGGAGGAAGAAACTGAAGGCGTACAGAAAAGTCTCGATGAGATTGGATGGCGGCTGCTGACAGAAGAGATCGTGGCCACATTAAGGCCACATGGATAGCCTTGATGAGCAAGGAGGAAGAAGGATAAAGGGAGAGAGAGGCCATCGAGCCAGGGGTTGGAGTTTCTGAGTTTAGAATCGGGGGAGAGAGAAAGGCTTCAACCAAAATAATCTGTAAGTATAATAATTTGATTAGGGTTCTAAGTGAGGGATTTCAATGTTGTAATTGAGAAATAGAAGTATCAATTTAGGAATTAGGGTTTAAAATGGGGGGAAATCGATTCTGGGGAATCGATTTAGGGTTCCTAGTATAGGGATTTTTGAAATTATGAGTAAAACACACAATTTAGCATAGGGATTCTTTGATTTACGATGTAAACGGACGATTATTGTAAAGTTTTTGGGAAAAGCAATAAAGATTAAAGCTCCTGTCGAGGTATTTTTGAAATCTCCTGTTTCTGTTCTTGTCTGTTTGTTTAATTTGATTTGTTTATAATAATTTAGTTGCAATATTTATGTATGAATGGGAACTAGGTTATCTTTAGATGTTTGGATGTTCAATTTATTGATTCTGTTTGTACATTTTCGATAGTCCTGTCTTTTATTTGTTCAATATGCAGGGTATATATTAATGACCAGATCAATTCAGTTATGTTGTTTGTTAGATTTAACTATATGGTCTGTTAATGTACTTGTTTTTAATCCATGAATGAAAATGTTGCTTTCCATTGATCTGTATGGGGAGCAGAAAGATGTTTGCTGAGTTCAACTTGCCTAACACTCAATTTGTACATAGATTGATAACATAGTATGATTCTATGCTGCCATGCCTGCATCAATGCTAGGGTAGAAGCATGCCATTCATTCTGCATCAGTTGCCTCCACATGGTTGTATATGTTTATTGTTCCAGAGTTTGATTTATTCATGGAAATTAAATGTTGTTTGTTGTTGTATGAGACTACCTTCTGTCGAATTTGTCTGGTTTCTAGAGACAATAGGAATAGAAGTGTTGATATATTTAGAAGAAAATATGTGTGTAGAAGTTGTTGTGACCATATGTGTTTAAGTCTAATTCCATCTTCTAACCTGTTAGATTTGACTACATATATTGTTTGTGCTATCAATGGCCAATTGAGTTCAGTTATTTTATGTTTTCTGTTAAAGTTTGTATGTTTAAGTTGAAACAATCTTGCATATTGTGCATGCTCACATTAGGCCTCTAATGCATATTTGCATGAATGACTATCCTGGAGCATGCTGCCTGTAGTAATATTTGCTCCCTATTGGATATAAAGGTTGCATATGATATATGTTTAGACCAGATCATTATGCTGTCTAAGTTCTTTTTATGTATAAACTGTAAATGTTATTGTCTTTTCCTCTTGATGTCACAGTCCAGTTTCCATGTATGCTTTCCCTCTGCACTGTAAGAATGCATCTATGACTTAGATACAAGCTGTGTTGAACCAATTGAGCATTGATTTTAAGTCATGTAAACCTGGTTTACTTCTGTACTCAACATTGGTCAAGGAATTGCATGTTGTTGTGTTGTTTTGATATTAAAATAGTGAAGCCTTCTGTTTGCCTTTGAGCTTGTATGTTAAATCAATATGGATCTATAAACTGTTGGTTAAATTGTTCCTAATTATTCAGATTGCCTGCATACCTTTTGCATTTAAGTCAATTTGCAATGAACATTAGTGCCAGCCTTCATGTTATTGCCCTGGTATATTTTGCTTAGCTACTGTAGTACTACATGTAAGACTGTTCTGATCATCAAACTTGTGCAATCAGCTCTGCCCTGTTGAGACCAATGACATATAGAACTATCTGCCTATTGATTATGCTCCTGTTTTGCTTGGTCTATCTCTTGTCTAGTCTGTTATGCAAGATTCTTCCATTATGTGCACTAACTTAAACCTGCATCTCATGTTTTGATGTTGCTCAGTATCATGTACATGTTGAGTCCAGTTTACAATTCACTGGTGATGGCTACTCTCTTCACATAATATTATTCTGCTTCATTTCATATCATGCCTGTCATGATTGTTGCCTTCAAGTTAGTGTCAAGAGTTGATGTTGCATTCTGAATCCAGTAAGGCTAATCAGTTTTTTATCATAACATACAACTAAGTCCAGTAGCTTCAGCACCACATATCTCCTTCATTTAGGATTACTTTAGTTCATTCAAAATGCAGCAGTTCATGATTATGGCTCCATTTCATGTTCATATATCTAAATGTTTGTCTCCAGGATTAATATCAGCATTAGTTAAAATTGAAGCAGGCTGCTGTGTAGTGAGTCTGTTTGGTGACATACATATATTTGGGGTTTGTGTTGGAGGGATATTGCATGATTAGGGGTAGCCTTGTAATTTGGACACAATAAAGGCACCAAGACTGTAATTTGTCAAATGTTGCTCCAAAATGTTGAATTTGGCATGTTTAGCTAACTGTTTAGATATTTATCATGAATGCAAGGCTGTTTTGAATAAAATTTGCAAAGAGGGACTAAAAGGTAATTTTTAGAAAGTTGAAGGACCAAAATGTAAATTTTGCAAATTTAAGGGCCAATTTGGTAATTTTCCAAAATAAAACTAAAATGGCAGATTGGGTTCATTCAAATGTTTAAAACAATTTTTGGGATTAATTTGCAATCAAAAATAACCTTTGGGGCAATTTTGTAATTACGCAAAATTCAGGGGCTAAAATGTAATTTTACAAACTTTCCTCCAAAAGGTCAAATTTGGTGTGTCGAGTAAATTTTGAGTGTTGATTTGTCGTTTTTGTTGTGGCATTTGTGATAAATCAAATAATTTCCCGTCCGGGGGCAAAAATGTAATTTTTGCAAAGTTCGAGGACTAAATCGTAATTTTTCAAATATTGTGTATAAATGTTTGATTAAATGCTTGTTATGTTTTAATTATTGTTTGAAGTCATATAAATGTTCAAATTGCATGTTAATTGATAATTTTTCCCTCCGGGGACTAAATTGTAATTTTTGTAAAGTTTAGGTACTAAACTGCAATTTTTCATGAAATGCTTTAAATTGTTAATTTTTGGGTGCCGGGTTTATTTTCGGGAATAAATTGGGTAGAATGTATTTTAGGGAAAGCGTTGTAATTATTTTCTCCGAGAAATCGGAGAAAGAATAATTTAGATTTAAGGGGTGATTTATTTTTCCGCAATTTAAATTCGCGTAATTTATTGCTTTCCGTTATGTGATTTTTACAAACGACTTTAATCACCGATTAGGAACATCGATAGCGGCTTTTCGAAAATAACAGTCTTAACTTTAAATCTCGGAAAATCAAATTGGTTTTTGGAGGCCGGTTTAAACCGGGCGTTAGTCGAAATTGTAATTTCGGCTAACGTACCCTACCCACTTACCCAAATTCTTTGGTTCGGATTTTTGTGCCTTATCCAAATTTTCAAAAACGGAGTCAAATGAATTTTTGTGGTTTTTGTAAAAACCGGTTCCCGTTATGGGTGGCGACTCAAAACATTTTTTAAGACCGACTAGCTTCGGCAACATCCAAAACGGCTTTTATCGCCTAAACCCATTTTCGGTTTCCAAAACCGAACCTCTGAACTTTTCTTTGAAAAAGAAAACCAGAAACTTGAGAAAAACCCTCCTGATCACGGGAGGAATTCAGTTGCTGTTCGTCAACAAGCATCCATCAGATTATGCATCAATAGCTTAAATTAACAAAGAAATTTAGGATGTTACCTCCAGACCCTTAAACCGCAATCCAGCAAAAAATTTCTAGTATTTCTTTACAGACCAACACTCTCTAACTAAATAAACTTCAGAAATTACGAGAATAAACAAAAGGTTACTATCCCACTACCTTTTGAACTATTCCTAGTTTTCAAATTGATTTTGAATCAGAAAATAAAAATTAGACTCTACCTTAAAATCTAACAATCCCTAAATCTTGAACCTTCAAGATTTTCAAACTCTCTCTCCCTTTTTGAATTCTTAGAGATTCAAGCCGAAGAAGCCCTCCTTTTTCTCTCTCTGAAAACTCCCTCTTTTCTCTTCTTGCAATCAAGAGCCCTTTTTTTCCCTTCTAATTTTTCAATTTTGAAGCTCTCCCCTTACATGTCCCTCTACATCCGTTTTTGTAGTTGCAATCGACCAGTCTCTTTCCTCTTCACCTCTTGCATGCCTAAATAAACCTTTACTATCTCAACAACGCCAGACCAGGGATCCAGGCACACAAGATTTGACTTCCTTCATCATCGAGGTCAGGCTTTGTTGAGAGTCCTCCTCTCACTTGGCCTTCTCCTTCATTTCTACTTCTTGTTCCCCATCTTCTCTCTTCCTTCTTTATTCTGTTGCTTTCGTTCTCTACCTTCTACTCCCAATTTCCATTTTCATTCATTTTTATATTTCTCTCTCTCTCTCTCGTTTTTCATTTCTACTTCCAACTTTCACCTCGTTTTCAGTCCTCAATCTTCATTTTGTTTTGATTTTTTTTTTTTGAATTGAAAATGTGCCATTTTGATAAAAAAAAAAGGGAAAAGATTTGAACCGAACCAAAACAAAATTTTTATATTTTATTTTTTTATTATTATTTTTGTTAAATTTGTTAAATCATTAATTTAGAGTAAAATTAATTAATTGAAAAAATAATTAATTAATTTTTTTCCTTTAAAATTCAATCCCACGCGGGCCAAAAATTAGATCGGAAATTTAAAACAGACTGACAATTGTAAAAGTAAAGTGACTAATTTTAAAAGAAAGACTGACGATTTAAAAATAAATTGACAATTAAAATGAGATTTTTGACAAAGACACTACTCTGATCGAACACCTGGAAATCTCACTGAACTTTGGATTTTATCATCATTGGATATTTTTTGGGGGGCGAAAAATCAAGCGTTAGCATTATGGCAAGTAGCATCAGACCCCACCACGCAAGATGATAGAGAATTCCAAGAATAGAGTAAACATACCTTTTAAAGCACCAATGTTTAATAAAACATAAACACTTATAATTGAAGGATTTCGAAGGGTTATGAATTAGAAGAAAACCACAACATAATTTATAAATAAATCTAAATTTGTGATGCAATCAAGGAAAAGCAATTCCTCATTTCTATCTCTGATGGATGAATCTTGCTTAAAGCAAATAAGAGATCAAATTGATCAAAAGTTGCCCTAATATAATTGAAGCCTCTTTAAATAGGCTTATCCCACTATTTCCTAATCTTTTGGGCAGTGAGAAAACTAGAATCTTGTAACTCCCTTGGGCCCTACACTAAATATGACCTAATTAAGCCCAACATGACCAACTACCTATGGAACAAAAATAAAGATAAAATTTAGTATCATTAAGATTACATTAGGATTAAAACTAATAAAAACAAGTAAAGATAAATTAGGCTAGAATACAAGCCCACCCAAAAAATCAAGCTTCTCTAATCTTCACTTTAGGCTTCCCTTTATATAGCTTTGACCTATAAATTATAGCAAGCTCCTCTTTGCCCATATTACTTGTAATGCTCCAAATCTGATCCATATGAAATGTAGCAAGACCCAAGTACGTTTCATCCATATAAATTATCTTTTGAATCTCTTTTGAATGATATGTGATTGCTCATCTTCAATGACATAAAGCTGCCCTATTGGGTTCGTAATACTGCAGGAAGAAACTCAATAAAAACAACATAAAAAGGGAAAAAAATGAAGCAATAAATGAATAATAAACCAGTTGTAAACAGAAAATAACATGCTAAAATTGATGATAAAAATGGTAAACTATGCAAGAAACTGACTTTAAACATGCAATAAACCAAAATCGGAATTTCACAATAAATAAGAAAAAAGAAGGTGTTTTGAGTTAATTAAGCCCGTAATTTAAGATTAAACCCTAAGAGATAAAATTCAAATTCCTTGTGTTTTAGGAGAAAATCAAGCATTTTTCGAAACTAGAGCTGTCTCTAAATGTGTAAAACTATGTCTTGAGTTGTGATTGAAGCACCCTACTTATAGTAGAGTAAGTAGGGCCTAATTGGGAATCTTATAGTCTGTTTCTTCATCATAAAGCAAAAGCCAGGAATATTTTAGAATTGGGTCTCTCTAGAATACTCTAAAATAGGAGAAAACTGGACCGGAATAGGAGAAATAACACAACAATTTAGATTTTATAGGAAAGGGGACATGTGGCAGCCTTTGAATGGTGTCACATCTGAGCAGTTGGTTGGATAAGGGAGGAAGAAGTTGGCACCACGTGATAGTGCCACGTGGCTAGCTATGACATATGACAGAAGTAGACTGGAGCAAGGTGGCAGTGGTGCTGACATGGTAGTGGCTACTGGTGATCGGTTGCCGAAACTTGGCTAGCCATGAGCGGTGGCACGTGAAGGCCACACTCAGAGGTTTTTTCAACGTGTAAGGACCACGAGCAGGGGAGGTTGCTGGCTCATGTGGGCCACGCATTGGAACATGGTGGCTGCAGGTTGGCTTCTACAATTAACTGTGCAAGCTGATTGTGTCGGTTGACTTTAACTAAGTTTAGTTTGGTTCAATTAGGTTTAGTTCAAGCTAATTTATGCTTCGACTTCATTTTTCTATCTAATTCTTAATCAATTCAACTCTAAAAAATTCTCGATCCGTAGTAGAATTCAGCTGACACTAACATTGACGTACGGGGAAAAGGGTCATGATGTCAGGCTTGAAAATGATGTCCAGTTTAGGCCGGAAGGCTTAGAAGGCTGCTTGATCTGGATGGATTGATGTTAAACTTGAGACTAGGTTAGGGCCCAATTAGGGGTATCAAATACTGGTATTCATAGTTTACCCCTCATCGAGTTGAGTCAAATTGGTTTTGACTTGATACGATGAGTGAAGATTAAAATTCGAGTTGACTTGAATATGAGATTGCGTCACATCCTCCTTAATGGCTAAAATGCTAAGCTAGTAGATTGTACTATATAAATACCCTGAGGTTTTGAAGGATGAAAAAACCGTCTTAAGGTCTTAAAGTTGAATGCTTAGAGGACTTAAAAAGGGATCGCCCGGAGATCTTGAATGTTGAATCGCCTGGAGGTCTTGAATGTTGAATCGCCCAGAGGTTTTGAATGATGGATTGCCTAGAGGTCTTAAGTGCTGGATGCCAGAGGACTTGAAAGTTGGATGCTTAAAGGACTTGAAAGCTGGAATGCCTAGAGGACTTGAATGCTGGATGCCTAGAGGACTTGAATGTTGGATGTTTGACCAAAGTTTTGGCCTTAAGTTAACTTATGTTGACTTTTGAATTTACTTTCTTAACTTGGCTTGTGCTTATCCTAAATATGACTTTCCTTCTTGGATTCATATTTGATTTCCTTCTTGCACTTGGATTTGAATTGATTTTCCTTTTTGAATTTGACTTATCCAAAATAGAATAAGATTTAATGCTTGCCTTTTCCTAATTGAAATGGGATTTGTCTTGCCTTGAATTGCTATAAACAGATGTATCCATAAGGAGTTTCTCTTCACAAGGCATACCTTCTCCCTTCTTTTTGCTAAGGGGAGATTTTTTTTGCTTCTGTCATTAGGGAAAATTTGCTTCTTGTTCTACTGGAGATTTTTTATTTAATTTTCCACTAGGGATTGATTTGTTGCTTTCACTAGGGATAATTTTTACTTTGTTGGGAAAATGATTCCTTTTATAATCTATAAAAAGTTAGTTTACAAGAAAATAAACAAGTAAGCTATGGAGCTAAAATTTTTATATTAGATGCATCACTGGACTAAGGATCTGCTTAAAGTTGATAGAATTAACCTAGGGCGCTATGAGATTGCCCCAATACTAGCTATCAAGAAACTGCCTATTGATTGAAATTTTATCAATGCTTGTGCTTAATTCTAGGATTCTATTGGTTATGTATTCAGGTTCAGCTCAGGTATGGAAGAGATATGCCCCACCTTTGAGGAGTTTAGTATTATCTTATAGAACAAAAGCTTTAATAGCTAGGCTAGAAAGAATAGTTGGGTACTTGACAAGCTTCGGTAGATTTCTAGGCTTCACCGAGGAAAAGATAGGATCTTATTTGGATTGAATCAGAGTGATGTTGCCAAACTTGATTGAGAAGTTCACTATAACATGTCTTGAGAGTGAGGCTGGGGAAAGGCATCGAATGCAAGCTTTAGTCTTCTACATGGTTGCAGACTTTCTGTTTCTCACTACTCCTAGTATAGGTGCGTTTTATTTTACTCCATTAATAGAATAGATGGAGAAGTCTTGTAATATTGCAGGCTTAATGCTAGATGAGACATTGATGAGCTTAAATAGAGCTAGCTTAGGATTTTTGAGATGGATTGAGACCAATGTTATTCTTCAGGTAAGCATTCTTTGAACTAATCTTGTGGCTAGTGGAATTAAATAAGCTATTCAACTTGAATCATCTTTTGAATGTCACAAAATTGGTCAAAAGATTGCACCTCCTATTGGTGCTTTTAGAGTAGATACCTATCTTAATAAGTAGGTCTTGATTCGTCATAAGATTGAGCTCAAGTGGATTGAATGGTTAATGAACTTGTATAAGAGAGAATTGTGATAAATTTGTCCATGGTACGAGATCAAAAAGTTTGTTACTAGAGGCTTGGAGTATAGATTGATATATCTACTTAATCTTTATCATACCTCATTCTATAGAGGCTAGAGAGTTAAGCGATAAATGGAATTGATTTAGGATGCTTGAATAGATAGTTCTAGAAAATTTAGCTCAAGTATAGTCACAGTAGTTTTGCACGGCTGGTGCCAAGATTCTCCAAGATTGCCTCTACTAGTGATTCGAGCATTTCTTTTGAGCATCGGCGTTGGTTCGCCGTTCATTATCGTCCATATGATAGAGATAAGAGAACTCGTCTTGCTTATTAGATTAGAGGGAAGAATGATGTGTCAGCTACATCATTTGAAGTTGACAAAGAATCTGTTGACAAGGATAAAGGCAAAAGGAAGGCTAACTCGGACATTAGGAATGCTCGTTACAAAAGAATAACATAGGCTTTTGGGAAAGGCTTAGGGGTATTTTGGTCTTTCTAACTCTTATTTACAAAACTTGACTTGGGAATGTGGTCACTTTAACTATTTGTTTGACTTTTGAGTTTGTCTCACTTTTGGTTGACTCTATGTTTTTTCTTGACTCGATGTTTTGGTTGACTCGATGCCTTTTTAGTTTTCTTACTGTTCTATTGCTAACTCATGCTTAATGATTTGAAAGAATGATTTCTTAAGAAGATTGTTAATTTTTGGCACAAAAGATATTGATTTTTCCCCTTTCTTTCTTCTTTTTTTTTTTCTCTTGTTTTTGAATACTCTAATTTTTTTCTAAGTCACCCTTTGTTAGTTTCGACTTAGTAAGCTGCTCATTTTTGCCTAAACCACCTTTTGTAGGTTTTCAATCTAGTGAGATTGTTTTTTAGATCAGATATCGTCATAACTACAACCAACTAGCTCTGGAAATCATCCAGAGTCTTTCATTTGACTAAAACTTTAACTTCCAGCATTTGACTTCAATCTCTCCAAAAGTCCAACATTCAAAGACTCAAACCCAAATACAATAATGACCAAACCTAATTACAATTGAACTCAATTACAAGCAAACTCAATTACAATTGAACCTATCACTTGAATCAAACCTAATTAAAATTGAATAAAAAATTCAATTTATGGCACAAATACTAACTTTGTTAAAATTTCAGCTTTGATCTTATCTCATTCTATCTAATCAAGTTTATTTGTGGTGATGTTTTCATATTCAATCAACTAGTTAAACTCTCATCCTCTACCATAACTACTATACTAAAGTCAGGTAGGATCTTTCAACCAACATAGTTGAGTGTAACACAAGGATTGAGACCGGATTTTTAAAGTGATTATGCTTCGATTATTGTTATTATGAAGACAATGATGACACGAACATTGGATTTTTGAAGTGATTATGCTTTTGTTATTGTTATTGTGAAGACAATGATGACACGATCATTTATTAAAATTTGGTTGTCATTCACATGTGGTCCGTAAAAATAAGTGTATAAAAGTAATTTAATAAAAAGTTGATGTTATCTTAATCTTTTAAAGTATATAGTAACACTTCTAAAATCAAATATAAAAAAAGTCATTTAAGTATATAATAACACTTCTAAAATCAAATATAAAAAAAGTCATTTAAGTATATAGTAACACTTCTAAAATCAAATATAAAAAAGTCATTTATTTATATTACCCATAAAATAATTCTGGAAACCAAAGAAAACCATAATGATCATTGTCCAAATAAATAAATCCGAATTGGAATTTGGATCTGGCCGACATATTATCTTATCAGCGCATGTTACTTCTCTCGTAAGACATCGTTTCGCTGGCCGGAAAATTATAATAATCAAACCCTTTCATTGACCCAACAATTTGATCTGAAGAAATGATCCGCAAGTCCAGCAGCGCAAAGGCGAAGAGACAAAAAAAGGAAGTTTAGTTATTGCTAGACAGAAACAGAAATGGATATTACAGAAGCCTCCATAATACATCATATAGCCATTGTTCTGCTTTTGATTTGGTTGCTTTCTTTCTTCAATCAATGTCACCCAGTAGCTTACTTCATTTCTTTGATTTATCTTTTCGCTGTAAGTAATCACTGTCTTCGATTTCTTCATCTTCCCTGTTTTTAAAATTCATTTTGGTTAATTTTTTTTTTTTAAATCTTAATCTCTTGAAAAAAGGTGCATGAGAGATACGTTATGAAATTAAGGAGGAAAGTGCAGTTCGAAGAAACCAAGAAAGCCAATCAGAAAAGGGTGAATTGTCTTCCCTCAATTAGTTTTGGGTTTAAGATTTTTGGGTAAATGCTTTTTTTTTTTTTTTAGTATTCTGATTCTTTCTTCTTTTTTTTTTTCTTTACAGATGCTTTCTGATTCTGAAACTGTTCGCTGGTTGAATCACGCCATCGAAAAGATATGGCCCATATGTATGGAGCAAATTGTGTCGCAAAAGATACTTTTGCCTATTGTTCCTTGGTTCTTGGACAAGTATAAGCCATGGACAGCTGTATGCATCAATCCTTCATTTCTTTCTCTTGTTTATTTATGCTTTCGTAGCTGCTATTATTATATTTTCTGTTTTTGTGTATTGTGTTAATATTATATTTTAGAACTACCAATACATGGATAAAAAAAAAAAAAAAGAGAAACTTTTTGATCATTTTTTCCCATATCAATAAATACTTTGAAGAATAACTGCTGAATTTGGCTTTCTATTTCATCTATTTTGTATTGGAAGAACTTGAGAATAGTAGATACTTTTTTTGAAAATCATTTTATCAATGTTATGGTTTGTTGGTTTCCTGTTCCTGCCATACTTCAAATCCCTCTGAAATTTGAGTCTCTTGATAATTTGTCTAATTCATTTTATGTCTTGAGGGTGATTACATTCAGAGGGTGCTTACATATGCTGAATGTGCAGAAAAAGGCTCTAGTTCAACACATGTATTTAGGAAGAAACCCTCCAATCTTCACAGAAATGAGAGTTCTTGGCCAATGCGCCAGTGATGACCATTTGGTATGTGCCATCATGCATATCGATCAGTCTGTTACTAAATCATCTTTTTGTTGTTCAAGATGAAGTTTTTGATGTGATGAATACAGGGAATGGAGTTGGGAATGAATTTTTGCACGGCGGATGATATGAGTGCAGTACTTGCTGTGAAATTAAGGAAAAGGCTAGGATTTGGAATGTGGGCAAAGTTGCACATGACAGGCATGCATGTTGAAGGGAAGGTATGGGCTCAGAATTATTAATGTTGTGACATATGTTAGTAAAATACAAGATGGCTTAATGTCATCATGGTCACATGTAGCCTTGTATGTGAACTACTTTTTTGTTTGAAAGTTGTACATAGTCGTCTACTACCAAATCAATAAATGATACTATTCCAACAATTGTATTAAATTCCCTTCCCTACAAAACAACATGGCCTAACTGCCTAAGTATGTTGTTGAGGACTCAGGAGGTGTTTTGTGGTATGTAGTTATCAACTCTTTGAGAAATGCATTGAGTAAATTTGATGGCAGTAGTCTATTTAGTGGAGATACTAGAGCTTGTGGAGCTTTGGATTTGTATTTTGCATGAACATAATCTGCTTTTCATTTTTCTTTATTTTGGTATTTTTTTTAAATTATGGATAGAGTTACTATCCCTGAATGTGACATCTCTTAGAGCAACCACCTCTTCAATTGCGATTTCAATAAAGGCACTACAATCTGATTAATCATTCACTTTGGTTAACTTCTATCTCTTTTAGGTTTTGGTTGGGGTGAAGTTCATTCGCCATTGGCCTTTCCTTGGTCGTCTGAGGGTATGCTTTGCTGAGCCTCCTTATGTTCAAATGACTGTCAAACCAATCTTCACTCATGGGCTTGATGTTACTGAACTTCCTGGGATTGCCGGGTGGCTAGTAAGTCATGTTAAGACTGATTTATTATAAGAAAACTCTCTCCCTCAAAGATCTTAAATATTATCAACAGACACATACTTTGTCAACTCATTTGCTCTTATCCAAATCTTACATGTGGTTTTTCTCTTTTTAGGATAAGCTTCTGTCAGTTGCCTTTGAGCAGACACTCGTTCAGGTAATGGTTTTTGACTGCTGATAAGTTCCTCAGATTGTTTTGTGATTTCGTTGCTTTTTTTTTTCCTCCTAAACATCTGACAGCTACATGAAACCCCAATGTTTGGCACACTTCTGTCTTCCTTCTATGAAAACTTTACTTCTTGTTGTTCTATTAAATTCAGCACTTCTCTCTTAATACAGGCATGCTCTGCACTTTAACGGTTTTTTTTTCTTTTTTTTTTTTATCTAGAACTTAAACCACATCATTTCAGACTAAATCATAGTCCTGAATTTTATAAAATTAAGGGCAATTTGATTTTGAATAGTGAAACTTGAAGGATTACTAGTTCAAACCTTGGGAATTTGAGATAGTCTTTCCATAATTCTTCTTAATTTTCTGTATTTTTGAAAATTGACTGAAGAAGTTTTAAGTATGTAAAGTTTCCCCTGATTGCAGCCCAATATGCTTGTTGTGGATGTCGAGAAATTTGCTTCACCCCAGCCAGGTGATTTAGAAGGAATTGTTAATAAGATTTTATTATTATTTCATGCTTTGGGGATTTTTTTGTTATTGAAAGCCTCTATTCTCTTGAACCTTGACACTAGTAGTTGGTTTGAATCATTACTATGCTTTGAAGGAGATGTTGACTCCTAATTTTTCAATTTTAGGATATTGATGCTGCATATTGAACCTAACGTTCCTCCAAGTTGAGTGCTCTTGTATTTTTGTAGTTTAGTTTCAGAACTCTGGCTTCTGCTATTAATTGTCGCTTGAGATTTTTTTTCAGAGCCACCATTATTAGCATTACCAAAAGATGTGCTTTATTCAGTTCCATTTTCAATACACAGAGGTTATCAATTTTCTCTTATTTTTAATCGAAAATTGTCTGAAACTATTTTTGTTTTCACTTCTTGGCAGAGACATGGTTTCCATACTCATTATGTCTCAATTAATTTGTTGCATTTGTCATGACATGGTTTGTTCTACCTAGGTGGCTTGAGCTTGTCATTAGAACACTATAAGTTTCATTTATATAACATATTATGTAAAAAATTTGTTGATTGGGTGACTGATGAGCATTCCTTTAGCGATTTCCCTAGGAAACTATGGTGTTTTGAAATCAGATTTCCTTAGCTGTTCTAGCTCTACCTTGAATGGGGAATTTTTTATGGAGGCTCCAATATTGTCAGATTGTATAAAATTTTAGAGTAAAGATGCTTTGATTTTGTGAAATACTGGTTATTGGTGAATTATTTTATTAGGTTGGAGTTGGTTGAGGATAGAAATTCAAGTGTTGGGAAATAAATGCAAACTCTCCGTTTTTTTTTTCCTACAGTAGATTCCTGAAAAAGTTGTTGAGGAACTCTTTTTTTTTTTTCGGAAAGAGCTAAGATTTTTTGAATGTTGTTTTTGATTGGTCTACCTTTTCTTCCCTATTTCCTGCTGGATGGGCACAAGGAATTGTCTTCATACACTGAGCATAAATGTAGCCTTTGCTTACATATAGGCATGACACATTCTGTTCTTGCACTACGAGTAAAGGTAACCTTTGGTGACCGATTGAAACTCCTAACTGAAGGTTCATGGCTATCTGCTGAGTCATACTGTTAGCAACTGCCGAGTCTTCCCACCAGCACCATGCTGCACAGTGCACACTAATCATTTTGATTTTACCCTCTTTAAGTTCGGGTGAATAGTGCAATTACTATTGTTTTTGCACGGGTAAGAAGTTCACAGTAAATCATAAAAGCTAAATTGTGTGAGTAATTAGGCTTTGGGGTAAAGCCAAGTAAATGAGTGTGGAGACTTACCACATGGAAGTGTTTGACTAGCCAAACTCTTAATTAGTGGTAGCGATTGCATTCTTGCATTTGATACTATAGACAAAAGTTACTAGACTAGAGTGAAGCTAGCTCATGGAAGAGGTTGTGTTAATGTGGGTGCAGTTCAAATGTTAGAAAGTTAATTCCTCTTTAGCTTTTCAGAATAGATATTGAGGTTTTTTTTTTTATATATAAATTTAAAAAAAAAAATCCGAATGAGTGAATGTGAAGACACTTATCAAGACTTACATTCCTAGTTCACACTTTTATTGTACAGTAATTGCGATGTCAAAGAGAAAAGATATTATGTGAATGATGTAAATTGAATCATCAAATGAAGAAGAGACCAATAGTAAGTCATGAAGATTTGAATCTAGGTATTGTACTTGCTCTGAATTCAATATAAACCATCTCACATTGTCTTACTGGTTCAGAAAATAAATTGTTCACGGTTCACAAGTCAAAACCGAATTCTTGCAAAAAGGTGGTTAACTCTGTTTTGTTTGGGTCCAAGAATTCTGTAGGAGCTTCAAGAATAAAAATTGGGAAATCAATCTTGAGTACTGCATGTATCACGCTGCTACCTTCTAAAAAAGTTGCATCCTATGAAAGAAATTTCTAGGGGTATTGAAGATTGAGATTTACCAAGACAGGCTTACTTGTATGAATATTGGAGGCAGTTTAAGTTTGTTTTTCTTCTGTATGCTTGTTGTTCCAGCAAGCATGTTAGTTGGTTAGGTGGTCGATATTGGTTCAATAGTGTTCGGGTAATAGTTACACCCCATTGCACCACGATTCAGGTGTCCTGACCCAGGTACTCTAGCACTTTGGATCCTAATGATAAGCAATCTGAATCTCCCATGATCACGTTACTTTTCCTGGTTGACTATTCCAAATTCCAAATTCAATTCAGGTGCTTGCGATGAGATGAAGCAATTTCATCAGTAGCAAGAGGGGGTTTACAAAAGATGAACAAAGAGAAATATTAGAATGCTTATAAAGATAAGCATGAAGGTTATAAAGAATATCTAGATGGAGCTAGTGGGACTACTTTCTTTTTCCTGAGGTCGTCCTCTAACATAAATATTTTAGGAAGATGATGGTAATGAATAATGATAATCATCATCATCCGTAAGTAGGTTTTGCATTAAAAAAATTAATAAATCATGAAGTTTTAATTTCTTGAGCTGATGAAAATTTTAAACAATTGAAGCTAAATTATGCTATTAAGCCCAGTCACTCAAAAATATAAATTCATGAACCAAAGAAATAGGCTACCAACTGAAACTAGAACTCCCCTGATTCACCATAATCTAGCTAGTTGTATTATGTACCTGTGCTTGTACCGTGACATTATATTTACTTTGCTTCAGGTAACATGGGTTATAGTGAACGAAGGATCCTTTAGTAATGAGGTAACATCATGCATGGTCAGGCATGTCTGTCATCCACTTGCATAGATTTTGTAATTAGATCTATAAAAGAAATAGATGAAATACTATAGGTCATTTTGAAGGAATCAGTGGAAAAACCTATTTTATGTGCAATTGCTGTTTGTTGAAAGTGTTCTACTATTTCTTAATAAGTACATATAAGCTTCTGTTAATTTACTGTTACAAAAGCTTTACTGTGTTCTTGCATGTGAGCTGGGCATTTAACCTTGTTAGTAATTCTTTCCTCATCAGAACCTTGGTTCTCTGTGGACGAGAAGGAACCTGTTGCTTATGCCATGGTTGAAGTTGTGGAAGCATCTGACATGAAGCCATCTGACTTGAATGGTAACTTTTTAGCTGTCTTTAATTTTTTTCCTTCCTAGGGTAATGTTTGGTATGTTACGTAAATAAGTCGATTCTATTTTTTAGGATTGGCTGACCCATATGTGAAAGGACAACTGGGACCTTACAAGTTCAGGACAAAAATACAGAAAAAAACTTTGGCTCCAAAGTGGCAGGAGGAATTCAAGATCCCCATCTGCACATGGGATTCACCTAATGTACTGGCTATAGATATTCGTGATAAGGATCGCTTTGTTGATGATTCCCTAGGGTTTGTTGCTTCTACTTCTCACTGTCTAGTTATACTCTCTTTACATGAACATTGTCGCTTTAAAGAATTCAGGTGTATTACCTTAATGCTTATTTTATTCCCATGATATGCCATTACAAATTGATTTGCTTTTATCTACAGAGATTGTACTGTTAACATCAATGATCTCAGAGATGGTGAGAGACATGACATGTGGTTGCCTCTCCAAAACATCAAAATGGGAAGATTGCATCTTGCAATCACTGTCCTTGAAGAAAATATGAAGGTAATTTCTGCAGAATTCTGTTTTAAGGGAAATAAAATGAGGGTTCCAGATACTGAATTCTGTACTTACCACAATTGCCTAGTAGATATCCAATTGGAACTTACGTATTGTTCAGGTGGGTGCTAATTTTTTTGATGGAGAAACATTCAGCAAGGAAGAAATACGAGATTCCTTTGTAAGCGAGACTGCAAATAGAACTTCATTTTCATCAACCGCATCAGACAAGTCTCACAGAGCAGATAATTTTGAGCCTATTAATGTTGAGGGGCAGCAAGAGACTGGTGTCTGGATTCATGAACCTGGAAGTGAAGTGTCACAAACTTGGGAGCCCAGAAAAAGCAAGAGTAAGCACCTTGATAATCAAGCCCGTGGAGTCCCTAGTGATTCAACTGCTTCTGGGGCCCTTAACAATGACAGTAGCAGTACTGATGAAAATGCTGATGGTAAAAATCGGAGGACAAGAGTCCGGGAGAGTTTACGTAAGCTTAGCTCAGTGTTCCATAGAAGTTCCAGAAATGACGATAATTTGAGCAGCAATGGGGAGAACGTGCAATCTCCCTATGCTAACATCAAATCAGTTAACCAGACAGGGATTGGTGTGAATTTTGTAGTAGAAGACAAGGATAAGATTCCAAAAGACTTTAATTTGAGTCCTGAGCGAAGCGGTTCTGAGAGCCCAGGAATGGGAAATGTTAAAGACATGGCAAAGGGCATTTGGAAGAAGTCTGCTCGAGGCATAAAGCATGTACTTTCCCGGAAAGGTTCAAGAAAGTCTTGTGAATCGGCAGAGCTAGAAATTTACCCGGAATCTGACTCTTCAGATGATGATGAGTCTCTCACTCCAACTGAAGTTCAAAGAATCCCAGTTGTTTCGGGTTCTACATCCTCCTCAGTCATTGAAGATTCTGATAAAACAAAGGAGAACATTGTGCAAGCTGGTTCAAGTGGGGTTGGGGTGGACGCAGAAGGCCAAATGAAGAAGGTGAATATTGAAGGTCTTGAGAGTATAAATGAGGATGAGGTGAGCAACTCTAATGGTGGTAACGTACTAGGGTCCTCAGAATATCAACTGGAAGAAAAGTAAAACTCCTTTTGTTGTGTTTGGTAAGTTAAAAGGCATCAGCTTTTCATTGTACATAAATCAGTACAGTTGTGTATCATAAAAGAGTTAATAGTCAATATTTTGTAAATTTTGTTCAGGTTGTGTTTGAAATTGGAATTAGAATTTCTGTATTTTCAGTTTGTTCTTACAGTACAGGAAGTCAGCTTGTTAAATTTATTACAGATAAATAAAGGTATTGCATTGGCATTCATTTTTAAATTCTTAAATAGAACAAGTCACTTACGCACCAATCGAGGTTTTTTTTTATAAAAGATCGTTTGGGTATATGAAAATTAGGGTTGCGTATGGGTCGTGGTGGATCCAGAACCAGATCTTGATCAGAATGGATCCAGAACCAGATCTTGATCAGAATCGGAACTGAAGAAGAATCGGTATTTTGGAAACGAATCAGAATCAAATATTTTTAAATATGGTTCTGATTCTGATTCATATGTGGAACCGATTCAGGGCCAGCATTGGAACTAGCACAATAATTAATCAAGAGTAAAATCAGAATCGTATATAATTATAAGAATATTGCTTAAATTACATCATTAGATAGAATCATATATAATTATAAGAATATTGCTTAAATTACATCATTTTACTTAAAATTCCAAATACCTAAAATTCCAAATACCGAAACTTAAAATCACTAATTCATAAACTTTTTAGAGAAAGCAAATGAAGAAAATCCAATATTTACGAAATAAGAACTTGCAAAAACTTTACTAGTGAACTTTTTAATATTTACTTTATTTTGGCTATTAAATATTATTAAATGTTGTGAATTTAATAGTTAATGTTTGTGAGAATTTAAATACTTTTCTTAAGACATTATTACTTAAATGTTCTAATTTTATTATTTTTTCTAAGTTAATTTTTATAAATAATTTTTTTAATATGAAATATTTTAGTTCTATCAAAAACTGCAACTGAAAAATAAAAACCAATCCAAAACTAGAACCAAGAAGTGAATTTGGTTTTATTCCAAATTTCAAGGTACAGTCAAAAGGGTTTTAATTCTAGTTCCTAATAAAAAACGCACAGAATTGAAACCGTTTATTCCTAAAAAAAATTAAACAAAGTACACTTTCATAATATTTTACTGGGATTGGCTTGCTCATTTAACAAACTTTAAAATATGATAAATATGATTAAAAATAACTACGTACTTTAAATAAATAAAAATTTCATTGTAGAGAATATAGATAATATCATTTTATTTTAAATAAACTTAGAATATTAGGTTAAATTATTAATACTGCTGAAATCAAAATTATTAAAAAATATCATTTATAAATTCCACAGTTTTTATAGTATTATTGTCATTTAGAATTATTTATCACGTTCCATATGTTTTTATGTTTAGTTGAAAAGTTATTTTCAACTTGAAATTGGGGTACTTTTGAGGTGACAGCAACAAATGTAGTTTTGGGGTGAATTTAGAGTTGAGGTGAAATCAATACTTTGGCACCTAAAAAGTTGAAAGATACATAAAATGTGCATTCAATCAAATATAAAAATAAAGTTGAGAATTCTTATTAGATATGCTATCATCATCACTATTACGCATCAGTGGTGATCAATATAAATACCAACCAACCATGCATTTCAACTGGTGCAAGAAGCACATACTGTACATTAACAATCCATCAAAGGATTGGGATCATACACAAAGAATCAACTAAAATTCATCTTTTTTTCGTCCTTTTATCCTTCTATACCATAAATAAATAGAAGGATATTAATAAATAAGACGTGTCAAACTACTAGATTGCTGCTTTTCCTGCAGTTCCAATATTCCAACCTCTCTCCTTTTTTTCCCTCTGAGTTCGGATACTCTGAGCATCTCTGTTCATTCCTGCCCTTCTGCCGTTGCCTAACAATACCCTATGAGCCATCCTCCCTCTACTTCCAATGGAGATTCTAACCTTCTCCATTCCAACATTTATACCTCCTCCTTTTCTCAAGTGTTGGTGCACTGGAGATTTCATCTGCATTTTCTTCTTAAGGCTTCGTCGCAATATGCTGCTTAGCTTTGCAGCAGCGCCATTTCCTATTCCTTTAGGGCTGCTGCAATGTGTTTGCACTGGCAAGCACTCACTTTCAGACCCTTCCTTCGTGTCTTCTTTAATATCACTCTGGCATAATGGCAATGTAAATAAACCGCTACTAGGCACACTTGGCAGTGGAATGAGTGAGGTACGTCTAGGAGCTTGAGTCATTGGCAACCGTTGTGCTATTGTACAAATTGAAGCTCTGCCAGTCCTCTTAGGTAATCGTTGTTCGGCCATTTCAGGATTATTCTCTTTTTCTGCAGGATCAATGATGTACTTCACAATGCCATCTGTTGGAAGTCTTTGACTGTTATTCTCCATTAGTGGTTGGCTGCATTTTACTGGTTCTTTTGCAGAATCGTTGAAATTCTTGTTACTTCCTAATTGTCGATTTGCAAGTACTGCCCTAACTTGTGGGTCATCTTGTTGTTTCATTTGTTGCTCAGCTATTTTCGAGTCCACGTGCTGACGTGCTAACTTCCTTTCAATTAGCAGTTGTGACTCTAACTCTTTCACCTGTTAATAATGTTATCTTGAAGTGTGAAGTTCAACATTTTTAAACCATATTGGCAACAAGAACAGGTTTCCTGTTTGTTACCTTTTCTTGCAGATTCTTATTTTTAATGTCCTTTTCTTTTATCTTCAAATCTAGTCCATGGATTGTTTCTTCCATCTTCTTCATTTGCATATCTTTGCTCTTCAGGTCTTGTTTTGATTTTTCAGCCTTACAAAAAAAGAATCAATATATTATGATTTTTCAGAACACATAAAGCTTTCCTGAATAACAGAGCTAATTAAGAATACATTTATAAATTTATACCGTTTGTTTGTATTTCAGTAGTTCAGCACCGTCAATTTGCTTTCTTGCAGGACCTAACTCGATCCCTCTAACTCTACTTGCGAAGTTCAGTGAGCAAAGTGTCTCTCCCAGGTCATTCTCATTAGGACTTATCTGAACGAACATTAGTGTTTTTGAATCTCCTCCTGATAAATATGCATTCATTCCATTAGGTTTCTTGTTTTCACTTTGCACGGATGGCTAAAAATACCAGAACAGAAAAAGAAGCAGAATAAAAAAGGTCACCCTAGGATTATCTTTTCCATCTTTCTAAATTGTAGACAGAAAAAGTACCTAGGGAATCTTGAAGAAGGTGAGTGAGCTTCGAATTCCTACAAAGTTGGCACACATGTTATATATGTGAAAGTTTTGAACTAAGGTTACATATATATGATGTTGATGTTCAGAATCAAAATAAAGAAACAAACTTCAGTGAGAAAATTATGACCTGAATGGAATGTGAGGGCTTTTAGTTGCAAGGGCAGATATGACATCTCCAAGCGCAGATAAGGATCTGTTAATATTTTGAGTTTCTTTAAGTCGCTCTCCTTGAACTTCTGTCTTTGCCACTCGTTCACTTCCTGCTAGGTCAACCAACCATAATTTGCTGTTTGTGCATTCCCCATTCAATAAATTTTTTCCTTTTACCATCACATAATGTATGCTGTGTCAACAGAAAATCAAAGTAACTTTTTTGGCACAACTTCTGAAGATATTTTGCTATTCCATATAAAAAATTTTCCTCAACTTTTTCAAATGGGAAAGTGGAATCCACTTACCAATGGGATCGGCTACTATGCTCATTGGCATTAGTTGAGCCAACTGCCCTTGCATTACTTCCTCTTTGAAGAACTTCCCAGGCCTCACTTATGTCCTTTACATGTGCTTCAACCAACCCTGGAACATGATGCTGTCCTTCACCTGCCTGTCTTATTTCCAGCCTAAACTTACAGGGAAAAGAATTGGGATCATTTATTTTTGGAAGTTGACCAGTTCCAAATCAATTAACTAAGAAAAAAATGTTAGGAGATGTCTTTAAGAATCTGTAACTGAATAATTAAGTAATCATATTTGATGTACTAGCTCATGTCTGGGAATATTAACTTAAAGGGATCAAATAATCTGAGACATATCTTAGTTCAAAGGCATTGATAATTGAAGTCTATTTCAAGCAATCCTTACCACTAAAGTTAACAGAATTGAAGAAAACATCAATAATTCATATACCTGTGATATTTCCTACCTTGCTGACTAATGCCAAAGTCCAAGTGTTTATAGCAGAACATCACATGTAATAATGGCTTTAACTGACATATTTAAAGTGTTTATACCAAGGCATTTCAATATTACCTCTTCACTGCTACTCCTGGCTGAGATCCTGCACTCAGCAAGTCTCGTATTTGCTCATTGTAGACTTCTAGAACACTAACAGATACATCATATTGAACTAGTTCATAACGGTCCTTAATTATACGAAATATCTCCTCAAGAATCCTGAAGTTTACTCCACGATCTTTTTCTGTACCCTCCATCGTAAAAGTTTTCCCAGTTCCAGTTTGCCCATAAGCAAATATGCATACATTGTACCCATCCAAAACTGAGGTAGCAAATGGCTCAGTGTCTTCAAATACATCAGCTAAATAACAAAAAAAAAAAGGTTATTGAACAGCATTAAGGAATAATATTTAATATGAAAATCTCAATGGCAACTGTCCATATTCTGATAAATTACCTTGGTCTGCTTGAGGGCTAAACACGGCATCAAACTTGAAGGTTTTCCTGGGAAACCCATTTGAAATAACAGTGAGTTCACCATCTTTAGCAGATTCAAAATCAATTGCCATTGAATCTCCCAATGCAAGTTCTTCAGCATTCAAAGGCCTACATCGGCAAAAGACTTTTATATTTCCTGCAGGTAATCATCAGTATTCAGTGGCTCCCGATTCCTTAATTAAGCTTCAATATCCTAGAAATCCTGGCAAAAGATAAAAGCTACCTTTCAACTCTAAAACCTTATTGTAGAGTTCCTTTCTTTCCTTCGCCCCTTCCATAAACTTATACTTGAGATCTTCATGCAGATCTTCTTGCTGCTTTACTATAACAGTAAATGAATGACTCAAATAAAAACTATGTCATGTTTTTTATAGATATTACTAGGTTTGGTAATTGTCACCTACTTTTGAACTGAATCATAGACCCCATTTCATCCATGTCTAAAAGGAACTTCTTATATGCCAATGCCTCCTCTGATAGCTTAATGTGATCTATTTGCATAAGCTGTAAAACGAAACTCTATAAATAATTGGAGTTCAAACAAGAACATGTATAAGTTATAACCATATTATTACTACCTTCAACTTTCTGGTCATATCCCTCAATGATGAGAACCACCTGCTCTTCTCTTTCACTTGTCCTTCAATGGCAAATGCTATAAACAGAAAATTATTGAAGGGGTAAACAATATATTCAAAATGCCTGAAAGAAGTAAATAAAGGTTGGAACTTCCTTACCCAGGGACCCTACATGCATAGACTTGCGCATAAGTTCATTCTGAAGCTCCTTCAAAGAATTGCATGCATCTTGGCATTCCATATTCTTAAGTTGGTTGTCCCTCTTCAGCTCTTCCAATGCCCTCCTCAACTCATTTAGTTCCCTTTCCTGAAATTTGGCATGTCTTAGCAGCTTCTGATAATCTCCTTTCACTTCTTCCTCAACATTACCTGTCTAATTAATCATGTTTTAAGGAGCGAAAAGAGAAAGAAGTAAAGTCAGTGGAAGTGTTTTTTCTTAGTGTGCTCATAAAAGATGGTCATAAATTGGATCAAAAGATAGTGGTTTACTGATTTCCACTCTGTCACTTGAGATATTTCCATTCTGTTCAACAACTGAGCTTCCCCAGCATCTGACATTTGAATTTTCAAAAAGCAATTAAGATATTCCCATTGGCAGAACCAAGAAAGAAAAAGAAAAAAGAAAAACTGAACTTACAATCACAAGAATCTTTCATTATAGAAATGCCACATACAATTGGGATTCCTTTTACTCCTTCAAACCTAATGGTCAAGCCCTCTTCATCGTAAACACAAGCCTTAAGTTGAGATATAACCAGAGGCTTATTTGCACCAACTTGAGTATATATATCTAAGCTCGACACAACCTAAAAAGGTCATTAACCAACAGAAACAGATCAATTTATCAACAAAAACATGATATTTGTCAATCAATCCAATTTTTCTCAAGTTTCCATTAATTCTGACCTTCTTATCTTGCAGAAAAACATCAAACACTCTCATTCCAGGAGGCCCATCCGTGAAAACAATTTCTGCAAGATGCAGAGAAACGGCATAGTTTCCTGGCCCTAATTCAGGAAAATAGTATGAGAAGTTGCCACAACGAGCTGTTTGATAAAGAGAAAGACCATCTTCGATTGTCGCATCAGTCCTTACAGTATCACCACCAGAAAAACAAGTGTCCCCCATAAAATTTTCTCCATTCAAAATCACAACCCCATTAGAGGATCCAGAATTGATGCTCAGACCACAAAAGGCATTTTGCAGTAAATTGTCTTCCTTTAACGGCTCTGGGAAGAGTTCCAAGGATGATTCAGGAGACACTTGATTGCTAAATGTTTGGCATATTGGAGAAAACTTAACAGATGTGTGCTTATAATTATGAGTGTCTTTGATACCATCTTCTAGAGAGAGGGCAAAAGAGTATCTGGGCCTGTTTGTATTACAGAATTCAGGAGAATCTCCACAGGTATTGGTGGGTAAATCAGGCGAACCAGCACAAATAACCAAATCAGGAGATGTTAAAGAAAACCCAAGAACAGAATGACCTGGTAGTAAAGTAGGAATTCAATTCAATAAAGATACACGGAATTGAATGCAGCCAAGCACTAAAAGATAGAAGAAGAAAATCATAGTTTGGTTGAATCAGGCTCAATTGCAAAGGAAAAAAATGAAATGATACACTTACCGTGGTCATCGTCAAGATCTGCCATGGTAGAAGTTGAACAAAGTGGTGGGATATCTGTGAAGAACAAGATCAAAGTAAAGAGAGAAATTCAAATTAGAGAAGCAAAAGAAGACAAAAGTTAGAAAATGCAGGGAAAAAGGAGAAGATGATGATTATACAGTTAGAGGAGGGGGAATGGTGTTGCAAATGGCGAGAAACGTCGTCGGTGAGAAGAAGTGGGTCATGCCATTGATTATGTTCCATGATGAATTTGAATTGAATGAGAGAGTAAAGAGAAAAAGATAATGATAATGGGTTTGTTTTCGTTAAGGCCAAAAAGGAATACTAAACAATTCATTCATTCAAAAAATCAGGCTTGTGTTGTGTTTTTGCAGTGACAAAGCTGACCGTTTGAGCCCTCTTTTCAAATTTGAAATTTGTTACCATATTACATGCCACACTACCACTTTTCACCTTCACCCTCCTTTCAAATATAATGTTCGTGTAACCCCATAAATTAGTACTATACTATGGGAGTTGTCAAATTGTAAGCAAATTCGGTTTGGTCAATCAAACCGAACCGAATTAGACAACCTGTACGAAAATTCGATTAAAATTTTAGCACTGAAAGTTAAATCGAACCGCAAAATTCTATTCAGTTTTAAAATTGAAAATTTTCTGCACCTAAAATTATAAATTTAAAACACAAAATTCAACACAAATCTGTTAATTAAAAATACAACACTTTGCCATTTTTTACAAATTCACAAAGATCAAACAAATAAATTACAAATTATTCAACACAAATCTGTTAATTAGAAATTAAAACTGAAAATTTCAATTACAATACAAATCCTAAATCCTGAATTTTCTATTAATAAAAACTCAATAGAAAAGATACAATGCAACAATTACATTAAAGGCAAATCTTTAAACCATTAACGACTAGAAGAGGTAAATCTTGTTTCCACCTACGGCGGCGCTTCATCATGCTCCCTTCGGCTTTTCTTACATCACTATTTCAATTAGATGGAAGACGAGTGATGAAGACCGAAAGTAGAGAAGAATATGAAGTAAAGAAGAGACTGTTTCGTCTTATGGAGGAAGAAAGAGAGACTAAGAGAGATACTAGGGCTGCAAACGAGCCGAGCCGAGTATTGTGCTGCTCGAGCTCGGCTCCTTTTAAATTTCACGAGTTCGTGTTAAATTTCGCGAGCATAGCTCGTTTTGAGACTCGCGAGCTTGACTGTTTTATATTGCTATTTGAGCTCGAGTTTGAGCTCGCAAATAAGCTTGAATTCGAGCTCGTCTCAAACTTGAGTTTTAACTTACAAATAAGCTCGAACTCGTTTCCTACTGCTATTCGAGCTCGTGTTCGAACTCGTTAAGAGTTAGTCAAAAATCAAGAAAATTCATTTTTAATGTCGTTTTAGTGAGAAAATGGAAATAACAGTTTCAGTGAAAGAGAAATGAAATAGCAACAAATGAAGTGAGGAGACGGGTGGCTTGGCTGAAACATATTTTTTTGTTTGGTACCAAAATTACATCGTTTTGATAGGCTCGCGAGCTTATTTAACGAGCGATTAAACGAGCTACTCGCGAGTTTTTTTAAACGAGTTGTTTGTTAGCCTAACTGCTTGGCTCGAGCTCTTTCGGCTCAAGCTCGGCTTGTTTATTATTGATCCGAGCCTCGAGTTGAGCTTTTATCGAGCGAACACTGAGTCGTTCACGAACGGCTCGGTTCGTTTGGATCCCTAAGAGATACTATTGCCGATAAGAAGAAGGAGAGAAGAGATGAAGGATTAAAAGAAAAGAACAAGAAGATGAGAAGATGGGTGGAGCAAAAGGAGAAAAGGAAGAGACAAGATGAAAGAGAGAAGAATGAAAGTGTTGATTAGGTTTTTTCATAAAATTTTCGAAATTGATTTTGCGAAAAAGAGATGGTGATAAAACATTTAATGCGCTAGTTAGTTTTAGAAAAATTTTCGAGTTGTCACCCGTTTTCGGGACAACAGTTTTAATTTTTCAAAAAATTACTTCGGTTTTTAATTTTGAAAGAAACTGATCAAAATTTTAGAGATCTGGATAAGAGTATAAATATAACAATTTAATTTTCACTTAAATCAGTGCTCGGTAAAAACCGACCTCTTAGGGTTTATTTAATTTCCAACAATTTAAGTTAATTTTATCTAAAGAAAAAGTCGTTTTGTGATTAAACTAGTGATGTAACTAATTGGCGATTTTAGTCACTTGCGTAAACACAAAGCAATAAATTGCGGAAATTAAATTTGAGGAAAAATAAATATTCACCCCTTAGATCTAATTTATTCTTTTTCCTTAAAAGAATAAAATTACAAATTGGTCCTACACTGACTACATTCTACCCTTTTAGATCCCATATAATTTATTAAAACTCCAAAACACATTCTACCCTTTTAGATCCCATATAATTTATTAAAACTCCAAAACACATAAGTTAAATATTTCAAACACACATGCAAAAATTACCAAAAAGTACCTCTAAGTTTGGGGAAGTTACAAAAAGGTCCTTATATTTAAGGAAAATTACCAAAAAGACCCTAAGACATGCAAAACTACTAAAATAGCCTACTGAACAAACCAAATTTATAAAACAGTCCCTAATGATGCAAAATTACTTAAAAGTCCCTAAACATGAAAAATTACAAAATGGTCTTAAACATGCATTTAACTACCTAATCAATCCATAAACATTCATAATTTCTCAAACAGTGACTAAAAATGTGAAAATATCAAAACAGCCTTAAATATCTAAAACAGCCCTCATGTCATGCAAAATGTCCAAAACAGTCCCTACATTATATCTTTATGTAATGTATTTCAAAGAAAACAAATCCAACAACTGAAATTCAAAATAGAAGCACTTAAGAATGAAAAACATGAATTCCCTGGGCATGAACAGAAATGGCAATAGCATAATCTCAACAAAAAGAGGCTCAAAAGTGGCAAGGGACGTTAATGAAATTCAAGTACAATTTAAGAACCAGAAGCAAAATCAGCAGCAGCTTAAACTGCTAAGACAACCAGCAAGTTCGGACTTTCAGCAGCAATTAGCCAAACTGTTGGCACTTAGAGCAGCAGCAAACCAGCATACTAAACAGTTTCACTTGCAGAACCAACAATGACTACAAACAAGACTTTTAACAAAAACCTAATGCTAAACTAGAGGCACAGCAACAATTGACAGCAGCAGTTGAACATGTCCAATAACAAACCACATTAATCAATACTACACCCAGTAATCCAGAAACAGGCCATAGCAGTGCAGAAAGAAACAAGATTCTGACTATAACTCATGACAAAAAAAAAAGGAAAAGTAGAGACAAAAGACAAATAAAAATAAGCAGAAGCTATATATGGAAAGAAGTACTCCTATCTTGAACTCAAAGACAGGAACCTCAGATTGACACAACCAGGCTTGCAAATGTAGCAGTAAGCATACAAACAGGACTGAAGTTCATAACCACAGAATTATGAGAACACCAAACTCTAACAAATGGATTCAAAATGCATAAACATCTCAAAGCTAGTCATGCAACAGAATATTTGAACATTGACAGAGAAAATTAAGCATGCTCAAGCAATATTCAATCCGGTTTCCAGATTAATTCATCCATTAAGAATCACAGAATTCAACAAAGAGAGCAAATCGGAAACCAAACCAAATTAATTTGGTTCGATTTAATTTTCAGGCCTTCAAAACCATAAACTGGACCAAATTAATTTGTTTTTCAGGTCTTAGTATCGTAGACTAAATAGAACCAATTGGTTATCGGTATTTCGATTTGATTTTGGTTTACTTTTTGGTTCAGTTGAGGGTTTATGGATTTTTATGCTCACCCCTATGTCAAATGGGTACCGAGTTAAGCAAGGATTTTGGCCACCTATATAGATTAGTTGGATTTTCATCTTTCTGTTGTAAGCTAATTTTCACACATGGTATCCTAATTTTAGGGTTTGTAATGTTTTAATACTACAATTTTAAAATTTAATGATGTTGTATTCCAATTTTAAGAAGCATAACACGGTGGTATCCTAGCTAGTTTTCCGTGTCCAACTAGTCATAAGCAACAAATTATAATTTCCATCATTTTATTATGGAGCTATAATGAAATTTTCAAGGGTAATTTTGCAACAAGCTGGCAAGTTTACGAATAAAAGTGCAAATATTTCCTAAATTAGGGTGCAATTCTGCATCAAAAAAGTAAAGAATCGGCTGGAGAAGGAAAAAGACCACTTAGCGTGTCTGTCGGCCAACCATGAATGAAAGAGAGCAAGGCTTCGGGATTAGCGGTTAACCGCAAGCAAATTTTCTTGGCCACTAGTCAGTCGTTCGTCTCATCGGTGCTTCCGCCATTTTGTCCCTTTTTGACTCTAAAAAGTTTCACAATTGCCCCAAGGTGCATTTGGGCATAGAAATGACTTTCCATTGAAGAAATAAGTCTGTTTGGTCAAAAAAGGCTTAAAACCATTGTGCATAGGAAATTGCTCTGATTAGGCTGACTCTTCATGGAGTTTGTCTTGGGCTTGACCCCAATAGAGGATAGCCTCTTTTGGTATTCGCAGCCTTATCCATCCCTTACCTTAACTTCAATGCTAGAATAAGGGACAATAAGGCGTAACTCACAATCCCAAATTTGGGTCGTGATAGGATATGTGATATCCAAGAAGGGATTAATATTGGTTGAATTATAACTTAATCTTATATCAATGTTTTCCAGTTCCATTTAGAATGAGGTTCCAGTAACAAAATAATCTTACAAAATAGGAGCATTCTAGCTAACTTTGAGCTTGTATTTTTTAGGATGACAACTAAATTAGTTTTTTTAGTTTTACTAAGAACAATTATGAGTTTGCTAAACAACTATTACAATAATCTCTAAAAAGTGCAAATGAAAATGAGAATTGATTTAAATAGTTTATGAGATGAATATCATTAAAGTTAAGAATATAAAGATTTTTGTAACCTTTCTCTAGTCTTAATAAAATATGACTATTAATCTTCATCAAGTACAAAAATATAATTAAGAAATGCATCCAATGGGCACGATAAAATCGGTTAGGGGCAACAGTCTTCCTCAACGGTTGACTAGTTGAACCGATTCTAACACGCATTAAATGTTTTTAACCAACTATTTGTTAGGATGGCTTGTCGTGAATATCAGTTTAAAAGTTGAGTTTTGAGAAAAAAAATGAGTAAAAAGTAATTTATCAAAATGACAAAGCTCACATTATATAGAAAATAATTTTAAAGAGTCACTACTCTAATTTTAATTATAAAAGGCAAAACAAAGAAAAAAATTTTGATTGATACTTTGATACTGGATTAGGCTTTTAGTTTAAGGGATTAATTTTAAAAAAAAATAAATGAATGCGAAGTAAAGCAAATGATATTGTGACTTCTATTCCTGCAGCAAAAACACTTAAAAGCAAAGATTAGCACAAAAATAAAATCAAAAGCAAGAAACAAAGAAAAAAAAGAAAAATAAATTAATTGATTGAATTGGTTCTACATAGAGATAAATAACTCAAAACTACATGCATATTCTATTAGAATTCAAAATTAAGGTTAATTGTAGTTTGAACATTCATAATGATATTGAATGTAATTGATTGAGCGAATTAAATTTAAACCATTTGAATGCAAATATGATTGGACAAGATGATCTAATTGAATTTAAATAATCTTGGGTGCAAAAGGTTCATGAGATTATAATATTGAATTCAATGAGACTGAATTGGAAATTATGACTAAGAGAACAATCGAACTGCAGGGTGACATCCAGATTTGGATGGAGGAAGCTTATGGAGTTTAGGAAATTCTGAGAGCTAATCAAAGTTCTAAAAATGAAAGAAAACCTTAAGAATTTTTTGACTATATTTGCTGTGAGTCGTACTTGAATTATCTTCGAGTTTTGTTGTATTTTGAAGGCTTGTGAGCATCCCTATTTATAGTAAATGAGCAGGGGCTGATCTACAATTTTTGAGGAAGGTTTTGCAACAAGTTCGATAGTTTGGAGGTTAAAATCTAATAAATCTTAAGAGTGAGGTGCAAGAAATCGCTAGAAATGGAAAGAAATCGAGGGCTGATGACTGGCAGTTCACAACAACTATGTGTCAGTTAACTGTCGACCATAACATTATGAACCACCAACAGTGGTTCCAGGAACTGCCAGCCACATGGTCAACTGTCAGAGGTGGCTCTCAAAACCTTCAGTCGCCGGTCAACCATCGGACGTGGCTCTAGGAATCGCCAACCGAGTGGTCAACCGCCAGGTTGTCGCCTAGTCCACCAATGACTGTAATTATTCACTGTTTTATCTCATTTGTTTCATTTTTAATTTTAGAAGTCCAAAAAATATTGCAGGCTGCCACCGGATGCATTCAAGTTGAGAAATGATGTTTAATTGAAGAAACTAGTCGATTTGGTTGAAAAACATCCCGATTCAAACTGATGTGCTCAGGAAACTGCTTTGATTGAGCTAATTTATGTTTTGAGTAGATTTTAAATGCCTTGATCCTTTATTTTTTGAAAATAAAATTGAAATCTCATTTTATGGATAAAATAATCAAAATATATTGCCATAATCTCAAACGAAAAATAAAAAAATACAATACTAGATAATTGATATTTTTTTTTAGTGTAATCTTTAAATTTTGGTCCTAAAAATTAATTTTTGAATTAAAAAACTAGTCGTTCTTCAAATAGAATAAAAAAATTGATTGTTTACTATAATGTTTTCAAATATTATGTTTTTCGAAAAAGTTGTGATAGCTAAAATTCGTATTAATGTTGAAATAACTAAATATTAATGGAGGAACATAACCCACAACCAAGTTCCATCAATAGAGTACTATTATCCGTACTCGAAGATTTTTAAGATTTAAAAAAAAAAAATCAATAATCTATTTTGCTTTTAAAAAAAAAAAAACACTTAAACATTAAACTATTAAAAAATTTCATAAATGAGAGTAACAAAACTTCATAAAGAAAAGGAACATAAACACATCATGGAAATGAAAGCCACCAATTTATGTTCCAACTAAAGTTAACTTATTGAGAGTCGACAAAGAAAGTAAAAGAAAAACATATTAGGAACCACAGCCGATCAAGATTGATGGTAGTTCGAATAAGAAATATTAGAAGAAACTTCAAAGGAGACAAAAACAAATGGCTATGAGTTTCTTTTTTCATCCCCTTCGATGCATTATTAATGATAGTTAAGAGTAGAAAAATTGAACTAGCAAACAAAGAAATTAAAGAAATTTAAAAAAAAATTAAATCCAAATAGAAAATATTGATACTTTAACTTACCATATTGCTTTTAAAACTCTTTGAATAAAACTCTTTGAATATCTCATCCTATTTACAGGTTTATGAAAAATTGTAGTAATTATCTATAGAACTTAAACATAAAACTTATTGGGTATTGAATTTTTAACAATATTATCAGTAATCTGACGGTTCCGCACAAAACTACATTGCTCTGGCCCAATTAGAAGCAGAAGAATATTCTTTAACTAATTCACCAGTCTTAGTAATAAGCCTTTAAACAATATTACAAAGACTAATCGGCCAAAATTGACTAATTCTTTCAGGATGGTCAACCTTCAGAATGAGAATCAGCAAGGTTTCATTTAAAATAGGAGGAATCAAATGACTATTTAAAATTTTAATCACAAAATCAGCTACTATTGCACCCATAATATGCCATTTCTTTTGAAAGAATGTTGCCGGAAACCATCTACATTAGGCACTTTATAAGGAGACATAGCAAAAAGAGCCTGCCTAACCTCCTCTGAAGTAAACGGTTTGTTTAACAACAAGAAAGAATCCTCATTAAGCTCAGCAAATAATCCATGCTGCAATAATGATAAATCAGCAAGTGCTTCAGCTTGATAAAGATTAAAGAAAAATTGATAAGCCATGTTCTTCTACCCCTACTTGTCCGAAAACCAATCAGCAGTATTATCACGTAAACAATTCACCATCAGCCTGTTCTTACAGATAAATGATAAAATTTCGTATTCCTCTCACTAGAAACTATCCAATCCTCTCGAGATTTCTGATACCGAAAAATTTCCTCTTGGGCCAAATTAACATAATAATCATTCATCAATTTCCTTTCTAGTTTAAGCATATGGGTGTCACTAATCTAGAAAGGCCTTTCTAAACACCCACAAGTCGATTCCATAGGGAACTCTTCCTCTGAAAATATTACCGAAAATAGAGTGGTTTCAGTCATACAAAGAACGAGCAAATGAAGATAAAGCAACATGAATTGTCAAATTTGTTTTCCAATTTTGATGAATTACATTATCGAAATTAGAATGAGTAAGCCATGCCGCTTGATACCTACAACCCACATTGGTGCTACCCGATCTATCCAAAGTATCAATCACCAACAGCATCTGCAGACTAAAGGATACTCGCCAATCATAGAACAAAAAGCCTATCCAGCCCAGCACTCTTAGAAGTAGCTGGCGATCTTCCACGAGACCAAATGAAAGCAGCACTAATATAACCCATATCAATCAAAGAGTCCATAAACACCCGATCATAAAATCACCTATCTGCATGAATAGTGGAAGAATAGCCCATTTGCTCATGCACCGGTTGTCCATCCATCGTTGGCAAGGCAACACTTCTTGTGGAGCAATTATCCATAACATGCCCGAACTTCCACATTTGAAACACACCATGTGTCGTATTTCCACAGGACAAACTTGGAGATCCAAGGTTTTGGTTAAATCCAATTCAACACAAATGCGAGCAAACCTCCCTCTGCTTACCAAACTGGTATTGGTATCAACCTTAACAACTCAGTATCATAATATTCCAATGGTAGACAAGGAAATCTCACCCAATTGTCCCATACGAAATTTGATACTCATTAGTTTTACAACATAATGAAATAATGAGTATCAAAACTGAATACTTAAATTTAGAAATCCATTATTTAAAAAAAAAAAATCAACTTATGGCAAGTTGTGATTATTCTAAATATAAATATTATGTTATACGAGTCATTATTAGTACTATGTCATACTTAAAGATACAACAGTAGCTCTAAATATAATATAATGGAATTAGTAAAATTGAAATTAAAATTTTGAATGACATTAGTGTTCTTTATGGATATGATTTTAAGGAACTCTCGTGGCTGTTCCTTATTTACACAAGCCTAAGATGTGATGAAAAAATATATATACAAACAAAATAGCATACAACAATTGACAAAATCAAGATGGCCTGACACGTGAAATAACATGTCAAGGGGAAACCTAATTTATATGATATTTTCCTCCCCCCGACCAATCTCAGATTGCATTTGAAAATGGCAAATACTCTTCTCTTCTAACCTTGTTCTACAAGTTAATTCCTGCTCCTTCTACTGCAGCTGCCATGGAAGCCGATGCCTCTTCAAGGGTTCGCTTCTTCTCAACTGTGTTGAAGGCCTCAATCACATCCCCTTCTTCCCAATTGTCATAATCTTCCGCCCCAATACCGCACTCTAACCCAGCATTCACCTGCCACAACATTATAAATTTTGTCAAGATAAAGCAAGTAGATTCTCCAACTTGTTTCCAGTGGAGCTGAATTAAGTCCCAGAATCCAGGTCCATTGAACTCTAAAATCATATGATAAACCTATCCATGAAATTTTTGGGATGAACTGTTTATCAATTCTAATTATTGTTCACTTCTAAGCCATACATCTCTATATAACCAATGCCAGATACTTTCCCATGAGAAATATCAGGCAGTGACTGTAAAAGATTTTCATAAATGTAATCATTACCTTTCGTAATGACAAAAAGCTGCCAACAACATCTACAGATTTTGTGATCACTTGTTTAATTAGTTTAAAATGGCAACTTAGGTCAAATAAGTCATCTTATATGCCTTGATTGAGAATTCTCTACCAAACCATGTATATGCAAGGAAAAACACTTTGAGATACAAAGTGAACAATAGGTCCAAAATGGCATAATATAGAAACCAAGAGGCTTGCATGTGCACCAAGAAAATAATAAAACAATGAAACACTGAAAATTGGACAATGGGCCAGGAGGATAAAACAGAGGGGAAAAAAAATCATACCTCTTTCACAATTTCTTTCACTCGTCTCAGCGAATCAAGAACACCAACATGGACTGTCTTTCTATTTCGAACAACCTTAATGCCACAGCCTTTCACTACTTTCCCATCTGTTACCATGCAACCAGCAACACGACCACTGCCACTGCTAAATACAGCCCGAACTTCTGCTAAGCCAATTGTTTCTTGTTCCTATCAATGCAGACATGCAACCCTCAAGTGTAAGTAAAGCAGCACATGTCTGCGAGAATCATAACTTTAAATTCACATTAACAACAATAATTGCGTATGGGAGAATGAGTTCAAGGAGAAAAATTTAGAATTAAAAAAATTTCTTGGTAATGCAACCAAAAGAACCCAGAGCCAACTTTCTAGCGTATTGGGTTTGCAGAGGTCAAAAGTATGTAGCCTTCCCTTTGCATTAAAAGGAGGCTCTTTCTATGTTTTTAACCAGTGATACCAAGCTACCACAAAACAATCTTACCATTCTACAAAGACACCTCACCACAATTGACAAAGGCAAAGGGATTCATTTAATCACGATATTGGTGAAAAACTCTATATAGCAGTGACAAGATATGAAATATCAGTATTATCACCATAAAGTGGCATACCGAACACTTTCAAATAAAAGGGGTTTTTGAGAATGGGGAAGGGAAACAAAGAGAAAGGGTAGAAGATTAAGTGTGAGGGAACAGGTAGTCTTTACAAACAGCTCAGAAAGCTCTAGAAAACCTCAATCTCTAAATGAAAAAGGTCAGATGAAAAGGTTTATTTCTTCCCTTCATAGTACTTGCTGCCAGCTCTTTGTGAACTATGATACTAAACCAGGAACCTCCATCACATCCTGAATTAAATAAATGGAAAAATTATGAAAGTTCCCAAAAGTATAGATAGTTACAATTTCGACCTCCCTGGCTCCCTCATCTTAAAAAAATTTATGCTCTTGGTGACACTCCATCAATTATGTATGTCTGCTGCTATGTTAACAATCTAGAGATTTGAAGTGGATAATTAAAATCAAAAGCTAAGGTTTCCATGATGCAGTCAATAATATAATAGCCAAACCTTCTTCCCAAATTAGTAGGGTTCAGCTATAAATCCTGTGTGTCAAATATCTGCCGTTATTAAGTTGAAATGCATATAAATCAGAAATAATTTCAAATGTTTTTTGTCAAGAAGCTTTTGAAGAGGCTTTCAAAAATCAGCTATATAAGGAAAGTTCAAACTTCCAAAATAAAAACATATATAGTAAACAAATACTCAAACAAGAATAAAAAAACATAAAAGAAATAATTAATTGATTCATCACATACTAAAAATGTTTAAAGGATGTTGGCCTGATGAAAGAAGGCATGGACAGAAAGTAGATGAAGAACAAGAATTATGCCAAGATTATGGAAGCATGGACAGCTCCAAAGGTATTCAAAGAATCAAATCCAAGAAAGTCAAACCAAAGGTTTTCATGCAGAAAAAGCTATAAGTTAAAGTAAATGATAACTGTCCACACAATAAAACAAGACGTTCAAAAAATTCAAGCTAAAACTTATCAACAGCACCTAAGAATGTCGAAGATGAGATATCCTTTTAAAACCTTTACCTCAACTGGCTGAAGAAGTCCTTCCATTGCATTTCGCACATCATCAATAAGATCATATATGACTCTATACAACCGAACCTCCACACCTTTGTTTTCAGCGTAACTCTTTACAGAACCTGGTGCTTTGACATTAAATCCTAAAATAATAGCTTCACTAGCGATGGCAAGATCAATATCACTAGAGCTTACATCTCCTGCTGCTTGCAACAGGAATTTCAGAGTGACATTATCTTGAGGGAGCATCTGTAAGGCTTGTCTGATAGCTTCAATAGATCCCTAGTCATCACAATCAGAAGAATTTGAGTTAAAAATAACGTACAACCTCATTCAAGGGTAAATTAAACATTTAGTATTGGTAATACCTCAGACTCATTGCAATGGGGGAAAAAATTAAGGCACGTGTACATAATGTGCAAGTGCAGTCATTTGAAGGAACCAATTCACACTTTTTAGCAGCTGTTACGTTGTAAAGTATTTCCAAGCATGGGTTAAAATGGTTTTCTAAGTTAACCTTAAAATCAATTATACGTAGTTCCAGCAGTAAGCATAATTTTTTTTTCTTCAAAAATAAAGAACATTTGCTTTTGCAACATGGCAATAAAATTTTCAAAAAGGCCAATTTGAGTTCAGACAAACAAAACAAATGAACCATATTAAAAATTAGTTTCAGTCATCGTTTAAAAAAATGATTTGGATAAAAGTACCTGAGTAGGTTTTAATCTTCAAACAAGGCATCTTTCTGGTGCAAAAATAACTAGTTACTGTTCTATGTCACAACATTATTGTTTTTAAGAGGCCTATTAGAAAATTCCACCCAAATGTTGAAGTGTTTTTGCAATTGTTCAGGATAGAATTTTCTATTAGGCTTTATTTTTTCATTTCCAAGTCCCGTTTCTTGTTATCCCTATATCCTTGCAACCCATCCTATCATACCTCTCTCTCTCTCTCATCCATGGAAAGTGTATAAGATATAAGGAGAATAAGAAAAAGAAGCAGAAGGGGAGTGCAAAAATTGAAAGGGAAAAAACAAAGAAAAAAGAATGTAAAGAAATGACAAGAAGAGTGAAGATTCCAAGGACAAGTGGAAGTCGGCAGAAAACAAAAAAGGTTCCCAGGAGAACGAGAAAGATAGATATAGAAGGAAAAAAAAATACATTGAAGATTGCGAAAGGAAGCCATGGATGAGAGCAAAGAGAAAAGATATAAGGTAGGGTAAATGATGCAACAGAGAAAAAAAAAATAATGTTGAAACTGAGAGAAAATGGGAAAAAATTTCATCATATTTTGTATTAGTAACTAATGTTACAAAAAAAAATATTAGCTACAAAAAATTGTCAGTGATGATATATAAAGACTATTTATTTTATCATACTAACAGCTTACTGAAGTCTTAGTTTATTCAGTCACCAAAGGACAAGCATATTTTCTGATATGAACCAACAAAGCTATAATAAACTAATTTTTTTTTCTGAATTAAAAAGCTTCATTTAACATAGAGTAATAAGCGTAAACAAACATCTGATACTATATAATTGCAGAATTGCCTCCAAAATTATAAAATGAAACAATATACAACCTCTTAATCATTTGGCAATCGACTTTGGTACCACATACTAATCCTTCAACTCAATAAACTATTACTTAAAATTCAATTTACAGAATTCAGCCAAACAAACATCCAATACTATATAATTGCAATTATGTTTATAAATCAGGGTACGATTACCCAAAAAAAGAGTAAAATAGAACGCAATTGCCAAAAAAAAAAAAAAAAACCCTTTAAGTTAGGGTCAAAAATGCCTATTTAACCTTTCCTTTGACAAATCATCAAGTCTCACTAGACTATGGACAGGTGAGACTAGACTTGTTTTGCTTTTCAGTTAGCCTAACAAGGTATTTTCTTGGGTGATAAAATGGGGCTATAATAGCTGCACTAGATAGTGGTACTCAAATTTATAAAGTTTGCACTTTGCACTGAAGTTATATGATTGTCAATTATGATTTAAAGACTATGCTCCCAACTGAAAATCAAATTACAACTCAGAATCTGCAATCAGAGTAGTCAGCTAGACTTCTTGTGGTACACTCTTTTCCCCAGACAGGCAACGCTAAAGGTAATTCTTTTCCTAGCAATTCATTGAGAATATCAGTCAATTTGCTGACAAACCAACCTTTTCATGCCTTTTTTCATATACTCTCTCTATTTAGAGTATAGAGTCATTGTTTGTCCGAGGTAGGCAAGCTAACATCTCTCTCATTCACAACTCAAAATCATAACACAATGAAAAAGAGAACTTCAATGGACTTCTCTTTGGTGCTATAAGATGTGCAACAAAATATAAACATACCTGAAGATCAACTTTCAGAATAATATTGAGCTGGTGCAAGTCTAGTCCAGAAAGCCTCCCAGACGAAACAGCTGATGCTAAGGAAGAAAGTGTAACCTTGCCATCTCCTGCCTTTGCTGATATACGCTCATCCCGCAATAAGTCAGCAGATTTTTCTGCCCTTTCACGGGCAATGTCAATGGAAGCAACAACCTCAAATTCATCACCAGCAACTGGCACATTACTTAATCCAATAACCTGTAAACAGAATACAAGAGAAATGAAAGGAAATAAGAATATCCATGCACATAAGCCTACCCTCTGAGAACTATGGAAACAACAGCAATGAAAGGCAAACAGCTAGTAGCTCCTACACCTACGCCTTTTAGATTATCATTTAAACATATTTGGCATGCTACTGAACCAAGATCTTACCCAAACCATTTAATCGAGTAATAAATCAAAGTATCAAATATAAAAAAATAAATGTTTTAGAAAATAAAAAAAAAAAACAAAAGCTATGCTAAAGAATTGAACATGCATTATCTGCAGTGCAGATTTATTGAAAATTCAGTTATTAATTTGATGCTCAAGCATAAGGCCATTAAAATAAAAACAAAAATTAGGTTGTATTTCTATGAGCAGAGAATATACACAATCAAGATTCAAGAAGTTATTAAGAGCCTTCAACTTTTTCAAAATTAGAGGGTTTGTCTCTTAAAGAGTTAGCCTATAGCTACATTTCTGATTAATTTAATTAAGAGCATTACAATTTTTTTATTATCACACAAATCATTGAATCTTAATGATGAGATCCACATGATCCCGCTGCTACCCAAAAATAAGTGAAATAGGATGCAGTGAGCACAGAAGTATAAATGTAAGGAGAACATTAAACAAACCTGTACAGGAATAGATGGTCCAGCTTCATCAACTCGGTTTCCACCATCTTCAAATAAAGCACGCACCTGACAGTTCTCTAATGTAAGTTGACTTGTTAAAGTTAAGTATTTAGATCACGTTAACCAGTAAATTTTATTCTAAAGTACATAGCAAAGTTTCAAGCTCCAAATAACCAACCTTTCCATAGGCTTCTCCACAAACCACTACATCTCCTCGTTTTACCGTGCCATTCTGTACAATAAATGTAGCAACTGGTCCTTTAGATTTATCAAGACCTGCCTCAATTACTGTACCCTTGGCATTTCTATTAGGATTAGCCTTCAATTCTTGTAACTGAAAACATATGCAAATTAATCAGAAAAGCAAGATGGTAGATAGAATAAGAAGAAAAACAGAGCATGAGCTGGAAGGGACACAAGGCTTAATCTATAACTGACTAGATGTCTCTAGGATGCAGTAGCAGAGCTTGACAAAAATATTTGTGAGAATGTGCATATCTTCCTGTGCAATGGCATCTACTTGCCCCAAAAAACATCATCAATTATAGGATGTATCACTTCAAAGTTCAAATAACTAAGGGGACTTAAAAAAAAAGTCAAAGTTCAGTTCACTGCTATGATAAGAATTGAATTTGCTACAAGCAATTACTCTCCAATAGATGCTACAACCTACGTTTTCAAACTCGGGTATCTTCTGGAGGTTGCAACTTAGTACTACGGTGTTCATAGGCATTCGTACAAACAACCGTCTAGGAAGTTTCAGTTAAGACCCAAGCACATATCTAAGCACAAGCATATACTTCTTAATGTCATTTGTCTTTTGAACTTTGATATACTAACTAAAAAATTTCAATTTACTCAGAGTGTAAGAGAGAGAGAGAGAGAGAGAGAGATGAAAAAGCAAACAGATCATATTGAAAAGACATTATGAATGCATCTAATATATATTTTAAAGTGATTATAAGATTTGATACTTCCATTATACACCTAGCTGTAACTAGCCCGCCCTGCTACATCGTTCTGATGAGAGAGAAATCTAAAAATCCAAATCCAACCAGCAAGAAGCATGCCAGAATGAATTGAACATATCAAGAAGAATACCAAAACCAACAAGTTGGCACCCGATTGAAAATGTAACTGACCTCAGCAACAAGCATAACAGTTTCTAACAATTCATCTACATTTTCCCCCTTGAGAGCACTGATCTGTTGAATGAGATATCAGAATATAAGGGTCAACAGGAAATATATAAAGCACAAAATGAAGATGAAATTAAATGAATCTATTAATACCTGAACCATTGGGATGTCACCACCCCAATCTTCTGGCATTAGACCAATTGAAGAAAGGTCTTGCATGACTTTTTGTGGATTAGCTCCATCTTTATCTATCTGGTAGCATTACAAAAGAAAGGTCTTATGTCATATATTTTGTACATTTCAAATGCCCATGTGGCTGTACCAAGTAAACCTATACATACAAAGTGAAGGATTGTAATAAGAAACAGAAGAGCCTCCATGTTCTAGATACCTTATTTACTGCAATTACAATTGGAACACCAGCAGCTCTGGCATGAGCTATTGCCTCATTTGTCTGGGGACGAATCCCATCATCAGCTGCCACCACAATAATAGCAATATCTGTCACCCTTGCTCCACGAGCTCTCATTGCTCCAAATGCCTACAGGACACATAATATAGGTATCATGTATATGCAAGAAAGTATTAACACATTACAGATCACAATTGATTTAATAAAAACACATCTAAAGAAGTCATCAGTTACCCAAACAATAAACAAGGCACACCCAAATATGATTAAACACGTCTTCACCAATTGTTGCAAACAAAGAAAGATTAGCAGCTCACCTCATGCCCAGGAGTATCAAGGAAAACACAAGGTTGCAACTTGCCATCAACAGGTACAAGAACCTTGTATGCTCCAATACCTTGTGTGATCCCACCAGCTTCTCTGGCAGCCACCTGTAATACTCGAGTATCAGAATCCAAGTAAACTATGCACTTGCCGTGTTAGAATTTACTGGACTTCATTTTGTAAAACCATGCAAACATGTTTTGCAATAGGAAAGTTGACTGCTAGAAAGGTAACTAGATAAACTTTGTTAGACCTCTCATTCCAAGGAAAGTGTATTCCACATACCTTAGTTTTGCGAATATAATCCAATAGGGTTGTCTGCCATGAAAATAGAACACCAAAATCATATTAACATAGAGAGAGAGAGGATGATAGAGACAGATAAGGAGGGAGAGTATATAGGGAACACTAATATACCTTTCCATGATCTACATGCCCCATTATAGTAAGGACTGGGGGCCTTGCTTCCAGTTTGTCTAGATCCTCTTCATCAAATATTTCCTTTTTTCTTGCCATTTCTTCAAATCTAACAGGATCTGCCTCTATGACTTCTACATCATACTCCTTGCATATCATCTTCACCATGTCTTTGTCCACAGTTTGCACTCCATCAGGTCTAATACCCTTTGAATACAAGTAACCAAGAATTTCACCTTCACTGATGGCCAAGTTGTAGGCTAGCTCCTCAATCAGCATACCTTTTTCCTCAACTTCTAAAATTTCTACTTTGACGGGAGCTGCCTCCTTGGCAGCTTGGAGTCTAGCTGCCTTTCGACTAGCTTTACTCCATTTCCTCCCTTTCCTAGCAGTAGCTGCACCTGGAATAGAGACATTCAACTCAGATGTCTCCTCATCAGGGATTTCAACATCATCAACAATTCGTCTTCTTGGTCCTCCAAGAGAATCACTTCTCCTTTTGTCTTTGAACTTCCCAGGGGCAGGGCCCTTTCCTGGTTTTTTGGGTGCTAAAACTGCTTGAGCAATTAAAGGATCAACAACTGGTTTCTTGCGGGCAAATTTGTCGATCAAAATAGGCTGTCGTGCATTATTTTTAGTAGCACCCGAGCCAGCATCCTCTGTAACTGGAGGCTTTGGAGCTGCCCCCACATCCTTCAATACAACAGGTTTTTTCATCATGGGAGGAGGAGCTGCAGATGGCTTTGTTTGCAACATGGGTTGAGGTTTTGTGGGTGGCTGCACTGGTCTTGAAGGAACATCAAGTTGAGTGTCCACCTTAGTCTCTTCCCTTGTTACGGATTCTTCTTTAACAAACTTATTACTAGTCTTAGGAACATCCTTAACCACTTTTTGGACAGAAGCTATGTTGTCCCCTTTTCGCCACACACTCTTCAAAGTTTTAGTTTTGCGAGTAGATGAGGAAGTCTCAGGTTTAGCAGCTTTTGCATTAGTGGGCATGTTAGATGGTGAGGCTTTATCCACATATCCATTGTCTTTCCTAATAGAAGGCTTAGAAGTTTCAAGCTTTTCAGCTTTGTCCAAGACCTCATCAAGAGACTCAATCACCTTATTCCTCTCTCTTTCATCATCAGAATCCCTAGAAGGTTCCAACTCAACAGAGTCCATATCCAAAAGGGGTTCAGCTTTAGACCCAGATGGAGATTTTAAGACAGGCTTAGGCTTAGGAGCAGGCTTAAGTAGGATTTCATTATCAACATCACCACCGTTAGAGCTTGCTACTTTAAATGAATTACTATTATTATTGCTATTAGAATCAAGGCCTTGTTCAGGTATCAAATCTGTGGTAGCTACCGAATATTTACAGACATAATGCCACTTACTGGAATTCCTAAGACTGACATAATGCCATTTCTTGGCATTCCTAAGACTTCGTTTTGATAAAGAAACTCTCCGGACAAGTGAATATGAAGAAAAAGAAGAAGACTCAGAACAAGAACTAGAGGAGGCTACCGCTAAACTCTGGCTTCCTAAGCTAATTAAGGAAGCAAGAGACGGCATGCTTCCGACTAAAACCACCATAGAAGCCATCGAAATTAAGCAATTTATAATAATATTAACAGAGAAAAAACAGACAAAACCTCCCTATAAAATTCATGTGTTGCTGAATTGTTAGAACTCTATAAAGCAAACGAAGGAACAGGGATGATAGTAATAGCTCTTACCTAACTTCTCAGTAGTTCCGGTTATTAGACATGGGATTGAATAGCGAAAAGGGAGAGAAGAAGGAAGCAAGAAAGGAGTTGCAGCGAAGCAAAATTGCACATTTATTTGGACTACTGAAAGAAAACTTGGCGTTTGTGTGGCTATTCTCCGCCTGTTAATTTTTCCCAGGCGATAAGGCTTCCATGGTTTTCTTTCTTTCTTTTTTTACCGGCTAAATTTCGTATGTGATACCTCAATTTTGGATTCTCAAACACAACAGTATCTAATCTTTAAATTTTTACATGAAAAATATATGTCCTTTAAAAGAATTTGCACCAAAATATTTTACCGGTTTCAGATTGTCAACCGGTCGCAATCCAAAATTCATGTACAGTATACCAAAATGCATTTTGTATATTTTTATCTTTTTTTTAACTACAATAGTTGTTTTCTTGTTCAATTAAATCTAATAAAAGTTATTTTTCATTTTTCATTAAATCATTCACATTTAATTTAATTAATATTTTATTTTTATTTTAATTTTTGGTTATTTTATTGAATAAATTGAGGAAAATTCATAGAATTATCTCTAATTTTTACGAATCTATATTTTTGTCCATCTAATTTTTTAAAAATAAAAATATGAGCACAATTAATCTATCTTAAAAAATTATGGATGCAGTGAAAAAAGAAAATGCAGATTTGTGTATTACAAACATTCCATCAAAGCACACAGGAAATATTTTTTCTGAATTGAAAATGGATAAAGAGTTAGTCCATACTATATCTGGAAAGAAAAGAATTATTAATACTTCCAAGGAAAACAATTATTATTATTAATGGTGCATTATATTTCCTGTTGTCCCACAAATTTATTGAGCTTTACAGATATTTACCTATATTGAGATACTAAAGATTTTTTTTGTATTACAAGGTTTTTACTATGCTTATATTCGCACAATTGAAATTAATATTAATATGATTGTAAAGTAGAAGTTTATAAAGCAGTTAGGGCATCATGGATCAGTTGTGATGCCAAGAATAAAAAGATTCTGAATTTTCTTCTCCACCTTGTTCTCAACTTGATTATTAGTAAAATTCAGATTATAATGGACATATTTGCGCACCTATTCACATATTTTATGGTCTTAATAGATGCATCATTAAAATGTTCACATTTTTTCTTATACGAGAAGAAAAAATTGTTTCTCCTAAGTGTTTTTCTTAATGTCAATATTCTCCTTGTACTAAAAGAATTTGTATATATTCTTTCCTTAAGAATTCATTTTATTGTTAGTACTTATGTCTCAATTCTATTTTAGCAGTGTGTCTGTAATCTTCGAATTCTAACAATAGTATTGTGACACCCCCGACTAAAAACATACGTTTTTTTGACGTCATTTTATGCATTTTTATTTAAATGCATCAGAGTATGACATGATATATGGCATTTACATGAAATATATGAATTAGGAAATGATAATTTATGAGTTAAAAATAATAAACAAAAGAAATTTTAAGTTCGTTTATCGTCGAAAGACATAAACGGAGCCAACTAAGGTTTTTGGCTCACGCGATGGAAAAATAACGAAAACGCGCAATATTTTAAAGTAATGATTTTGATATGATTTTATATGTTTCCATACATGATTTAAAGAGTTTGGGGAACAAAATTATACGACGACGTCGTGCGGTTACGGTTCCGTGAAAATCGTCGAGGTTTGGCTCGGTTTAGGGAACCAATCAAACCGCGGCAAATTTTCATATTCCAATTTTTACGAAATTTCATACACGTGTTATACTATTTATTTTGACACCGAAAACAAATTTTAAGCTGGTGCTGGACATGTTTAGAGGCTGGAAATTTGAGAGGAAGTGAATTGAAGAAAATAGGTATATTTACTTATAGGTTAAGTTTGAAATAAAAGTTTAAGTTGATATTTTATGTGTAAAGTAAGATTTCAAGCTGCTGCTAGCTGGATTAGATCATTAGCACGTCTGGGAAGAGGTGTAAAAGAGTTTGGCTGTTGCTGGATAATGAGAAGAAAGAGAGAGAAAGTGAGAAAGAGAAAGAAAATAAGAAAGAAAGAGAAAAAGAGAGAGAAATGGGAAAGAAAAGAAATTCAGAAAATAGCTTCCAATCAGTGAATTTAATATGTTCCTGGGATGATTGAGAGTGCATGGGGAGAGTGCACGAAGGGTAGTTTGGAGCTTTATAATTTGTGATTGAGAGTGCATGGGGAGATTTGGCTTTGATGGGTTTGTAGAGGAAGTGTAAGAGAAGAGTTTTGTGGTTTTAGTTCACCAGAAAACCGCCGGAGGTGAACGTAACGATCGTCGGAAGTTGAGAGAAAATCAGGAAAATTCTGGTTCTGGGTAGAAATCAGTGTGGGAAGCCAACTTTAGGTAATTTTATCTTTCGATCCAGAAAGCTTTTGGGAATTTGGCTCCGAT
>CANUEY010065346.1:0-18216 GCA_948099555.1 Croton setiger | reverse complement strand
CCCAGCAGCTGCTTATAACCTTAGCCAATCAAAAACTAATCAAATTTGGCCTTAAACCTTACTTACACTTAAGGTTTTCTCCTTTCACCTACTTCAATCTTCCAACCTCACAAACCAGCCTATAAATTCATTCCAGCAGTCATTTCAAATACATTTTGGTGTCAAAATAATATGTAGAACACGTGTATGAAATTTCGTAAAAATCGGAATCCGAAAATTCATCGCGGTTCGGTCGGTGCCTTAAACCGAGTTCGAAGCTCGACGATTTTTGCGAAACTAAAACCGTACGACATCGTCGTATAATTTTGGTTCCAAAATACTTTAAAACATGTTACTGATCATATCTCAAAATATCAAGGTCATTTGGTTCATATTTAACGCGTTTTCCGATCGCGTAGGTCCGAAAACCCTAATTAGCTCCGTTTGTGTCTTTCGACGGCAAACGAGCCTATAACCTAACTTTTTTCTCTTATTCAAATTATTTATCATCAAATATAATTCATATAATCCATATTTAACTTATTAATCGAATTATATCATGGTGCATTTTGATGAAAATGCATAAAATGCATGAAATGACGTCGGTTTGACATAGGGTTTAGGGTTGGGTTGTCACATAGCATAGCTTGAAATTCTCATTCAAATCATATATCATCATATTCAAAACATATTCAAATCATTTACTTAATTATCATATCATATATCATATCAAATTATAATGCATTTTAATCAAAAATGGACAAACTACGTGTAATGACGTCAAAATGACCTAAGATTTAAATCGGGGTATCACACAACAAGTTCAAGAAAATTATAATTGCAATCAAGAATTACCCATCCCTAAAACACATTACTCTGTACAAATTTAAACAAAAACTAACACATCTAAACATAGATCAAGCAACAAATACAGAAATAAAAATAGAAGAAAGGAATTAATTGACTTACAGAGGAGGGAGAGCGAGAGGGAGGGATAACGGCTGGAAGTAGAGAGCCACTAAGTCCAGCAGCAGATAGAGATGAGGGAGAGCGAGAGGGAGGGACGGCGGCAGGAAGTAGAGAGCCACTAAGGCCGGCAGCGGGGTGTAGAGGAGGGAGAGCGAAAGGAAGGGACGACGGCTGGAGGAAGTAGAGAATGTTAGGTATAGGTTAGGTTTAGGTTAGAATTAAGAATGAAACGGCAACAATCTGATTTTGTAATTAAAACGACGCAGTTTTAGTAAAGGAGTATCGAGGTGCTCGCGAGTTTATTTAACGAGCAGCTCACGAGCTTTTTTAAACGAGCTGTTCGCGAGCCCTATTAAACGAGCTACTCGCGAGCTTTATTAAACGAGCTACTCGCGAGCCGATTAAAGGAGTTACTCGCGAGCCGATTAAATAAGCTACTCGCGAGCTTCTTTAAACGAGCTGTTCGCGAGCCTAACTGCTCGGCTCAAGCTCGGCTCGTTTATTAAACGAGCCTAAATTTTCGGCTTAAACTCGGCTCGTTTATTATCGAGCCAAGCCTCGAGCTGAGCTTTTATCGAGCGAACACCGAGCCGCTCGCGAACGGCTCGGCTCGTTTGCAACCCTAATTGATATATTTTTCTTATTATCAGTGGTAACAGAGCTTGGTTAACACATAAAATGGCAGCAGCTAATAATCAATGGTTTCCTCAGAAAACTTTGTGCAGTCAGCAATTCCGCGCATTAATAGTCACTATGATCATTAGAGCATGCTCATGAAGAACTTCTTTAGGTCCAATGATTATTGGAATGTTGTTGAATCTAGAGTAGCAAAACAAGCAATAGGAGCAACAGAAACACAGAAAATTGAGATTGAAGCCCTAAAATTAAAAGATCTTAAGGCTAAGAATTATCTATTTCAAGCAATTGATTGCTCAATTTTGGAGACTACTCTTTGCAAAGAAACCTCCAAGAAAATTTGGGACTCCATGAAGAAGAAGTATCAAGGGAATGTGAGGGCAAAAAGGGTGCAACTTCAAGGTTTGTAAACTGAATTTGAGACTTTACGCATAAAGGCAGGTGAGTCAGTAGCAGATTTCTTCTCAAGAACTATGTCAATTGCAAATAAGATGAGGATCCATGGAGAGAAAATGGCGGATGTCACCATGGTTGAGAAGATTCTTCAATTAATGACACCAATATTCAATTTTATTGTGTGCTCGATAGAAAAATTAAAGGATATTGATGAACTCTCCATTGATTAGAGTATTTTTACAATCATTTATATAAGATTCAAAATTCTAAATTATAGCTATCATTTGTAAAAACAGTAATTCAACTCTCATGTGTATAAATAGTAGTCATATGGATACTTTGTTTGTCGCAGACTTCAGAATCAAACATTTTGCTTCTATGTTTTTTTTTTTCTTAATCTTTGTGCACTTCCGCAGACTTTATAGATTTTTCATTTAGTTATATTTTCAGAGAAAAGAAGTATGTTATAATTTTATTTTTATGTTTTGCATTAATGTTTAAATTTTTCTTTAATTTTTAAGATTCTTTTATGTCTTTTGTAAAAATTTAATCTTTAAATTAATATATTCTTATTATTTAGATGAAATAAGGTTAATATTCTAATTATAGAATATAATAATAATAAAATTCTAATAAGATTTATAGGCAAAAATCTCAGAAAAAAATAGAAATTAATAAAATATAATTATGTTTCGTCGGATCAGGTTAATATTCTAATATTCTAATTATAATATTGATTTAATCATTTATTTTGACAAAAATATGATACAAATCTTTTATTTAAAATTCAAAATACACTTAAACTTAGTAATATAACAAAGATTTATGGGCAAAAATATCAAAAAATAAAAATCTATATATCTATCTATATCTATATAATATATAATAACAAAATTTTGTCTTAAAAATAGAAATTATGTTAGATTCATGTTTTTAAGCAAATAAGTATAATTTGAGATTAGAAAAGATAATCTAACCTAAGTATTAATAAGAGTATAAATATCTATAACATATAAAAGCTAAGATTGTGTTGATAATATAGTATTTAGCGTATGTTTAAAATGCAATTTAAAATAAAAAATAGTGTTTATTTTATGTAATTTTTTTTATTATGTAATTTATAATTGAAGATTTGTAGTTAATTTTCTCATTCTTATGGACTTTATCAAAGCATTTTTAAATAATAAAAATTTTATTTTTTAAAATTTTAGCTAAAAATAATAATTATGGTAATAATCTCCTAAATAAAATTGTCATAATAATAATGAGTCTTAATATTAAATAGAATATTAAATATGAACAATTTTCAAGCATAGATATGTTACAAACTTTTTTTTTTCTTGAGAATATAATTATAGATAAATTTGAATTTCATATCAAATTTAAATTATGGAAACCATATGATAAAATAAGTGTTATAGGGCCCTCTTGGTGCAGTAGAAAATATTAAGGTGTGAAGATCAAAGAAATTAGGTTGAAAGTCTCATCCAACAAATTCTCTCTAAAAACTATTTGGATGTGTGAGTTGTATGCATGCTGAATAAAATAAAATAAAATAGAGTTACCATCGCACAGAAAATTAATTATTTATAATGTTGTCATCATTGCTATTTTGATTGGAATTTTTGGCGTTATTATCAATTAGATGAATGAAAATCTAAATACCTTAATTTTTTTAAAAATTTGTAACCTGATTAAAATTATTATTGCAAGTCACATTATTTACAATGGTAAGACATTAGCAACATATATTTTAGGTCTATATTGATATTAATATATGTTTTAATTATTATTTTACAATTATCAATATAATATATAATAATAATAAAGTTGTCTTAAAAATAAAAACTATTTTTAAATTGATGTTTTAAATAAATTATGTATTTATTTGTGTTTATAAATTTAAGCTGATTTTCTATTTTTTTATTGTAGACATTATAAAATTATATTTCAATTTTTTTTTAAATGTAATAATGTTATACTTTTATTGACAATATAGTGTACCAATAAAATTATTTTTAATCTATAACTCGAGTGGTTTATAACAATTTTCTAAAAAAAGTATGAGTTTAATTTTTTAATAGCACAAATTTTATTTAAATATCACTTATATTAGAAACTCGATTTAAATAAAAATTTAGTAAAGTCATGAATTATAATTGTTTAAAAGAAATTATTCTTAACATATTAGAGTAACAATGTATAAATTGAATAATATTGCATTTTAATTTAATCGAAATAAAATCGAACCATCATCTAAAATTATATTTACGGGTCCTGACCGTAAAAATTTAATAGATCAAACAATTCAAATTTTATTTTAGTTCGGCCTAACCGCACATTGTAGTATAAATAAATAGTAGACTTTTGGCTAAGATTACAGTTATACCCTTACGCAAACATTTAACACTCCATAATCCAAACAACAGCATACACAGCCTATGTACATGTCTGGCTTCTTCTACTACTTTTCGCTTTCCATACCCAAACAAATCAGAACTCGCAATTCCGAAGGTGGTTGGAGGTGAGGTTGGGTGTTTCAGAAACGTGGCATGAAAGTGTTCGATTGATACTCTTAATTCGCCCATTTGACCATTGTAGAGATAGCAATCAACGACAAGAGGTTTCTAATTTCCAAACGTTGTTCTAACTTTTCATGGGCAAATTGTTACCGATCGAAAACATTGATGGTATCCATGAACTCGTCAGTAGGAGTTTTGCAATTTTACGGTCTTGGTATGCCCTTGCAGGCAAGGTATTTTCCGATTTTATGGTCTTGGTTTGCCCTTTCACGCAAGGTATATGCAGCGATGACCTGAGAAGCTCCTGGATTGCAAGGAGAGGGAGAGTTGAGAGAATTTTTTTTTTTTGTCGATTTCCATTTAGTAAGAGGTCTCAATTTTGATTCTGGTAAAAAAAAAAAAAAGTTTGAATTTTGATTTAGAAATCACTGGTTGTTGGTCTAGCTCCTCTTCATGGTTCTCCAGCTGGTCTTAGAAGGGGACATAAGATCATCTTATGTGTGACATTGAAGTAAAGAGGGTTCCGTTCGGTTCCTCAAAGAGAGAAAGAGAATAGTCCTATATGAAACAAGCAAAAGCATGAGCATGATATTGAACGGAATGAAGAGCTTGTTAAGCTAGACATGTTTATGAGTTCAAACTAGCCACTAGAAGAGCTTCTTGCTCTTCAAAAATGAGCTATTTGCATAACAAATGCTGGATTTAAGAAAGAAACAAAATTCAGGTAAGAAGAAAGTGATTGTATAAATAAGAGGCTAAAATTATATTATTTTTTGCTTAATTCCAAAATCTGTTACACCGGTGTGAAGCTCACACAAGTTAGCAAAGGATTAAATTAATCTAGATAGTCCTCAAACAAAACAACAATTTCTTCTATCGCCTGTCCAGCTACAGACCTTTTTCTTTTTTTTCACTCCACCTTTTTGCTTTCTTGAGCCGATGCACCACCCTTAGATTCATCAAATTCCAGTAACTGCACAAAATTGTATTTTAGAACTAATTTAGAAGATAAATTCAAATATCCCTTTAAGAAGCAGACATACAACTCTTTTAACTCAGGCGTAGTTAAAGAAATAACAGCCATATGAAAAAACAAAAAAAAACTTTGAAGGGTTTCAATATTATTTACTCCACAAATGCTTTCAAGAAACTTCAAAATTTTTTTAATAAGATAACAAATTTTAGAACCCAAAATACTTTATAAAAGACTTGCTCATTCTCATAATATTTTTCCCTCTTTAGTATCCACCATAGAAGGAAGGACATTAAATGTTAAGAATTGGGATAAGAAAATCACATTTATAAGAATATAGTTAATACTAGGAACAATAAAAGGTTTGCACTAACCGGTTTGACTTCTCCATTCCATATCACATGAGCCGCTAAGAATCCTATTACAGATGGTACAATATACAAGAGCGCAGGCTGAAACCACAAAAGCCAAAAAAAAAAAAATTAGAAAACAGATGTTCAGAAAAATTGAGTACTGTAAGATATGGTGTGTGTGTCTGTGGTGTGTGTGCGTGTGCGTGTGATGTGTGTATATAGAAATCGATTGCCGTCACATGAATTACAGCTAAAAGGGAGGAAAAGAAAAAGAATGAAAGAAATAGATGTGTTAATTCACCTGCGCAGCTTGGAACCAGTTCATGACAATAATTGTAAGGACCAAACCAAATGTATATCCAAGAAAAGCACTCTTAAAATATTGGCTGCCTTTTCCTCTAGACACGTCAAATCGCAGGGCCAGTGCCACAAAAATACCTGAGGAGAAAAGATGTACATAACAAACAGTTAAAGAACATTTAAATAAACATTTAGAGCCTGCTTAACATTAATGTTACATAAAACTGCACAGTGATGGGGTTTATCGACAATAAATTTCATAGTTTCTAAGTTCTAACATTCAATTTACTAAAATAATTAGGTGATAATATTTTGGCAGCATTTCCTCCCACTCCTGGAGTAAACATGGGCTTGGGGGAAATGCCTAAGTATTGTCTTTAGAGGATCATATCTACCAAACATAACAGAAACCACAATAAGATGCATTGACAACACAATCATATATCAAACATCTCAACATCAGTTGCAACAGGAAAACAAATGAAATCTTCTATCTGATATTTAACTTTCAAAATTGTTGAGAGCTGAATTATAGGTCCAATAGCAGACATATTAAGTTCAAACTTTAGAAACATTTACCAGGGATAACAATATCACCAAGCCCAAGCATAGAAAATGGCCGTGCAGTATCTGCCGTTGGGAACAAAAGCTACAGAAGAATGAAGCAGTTAAGTAGTATACTATAAGAAATCATGTGGGTGCTGCAATATGAACCCATGGAACATTCTTATACAAGCAAAAAAAAAAAAAAAAAAAACCGCAGAGTAACATAACATTAAGCTTGAACACTAACCTTTATAGGAGCATCAAAGGATTTAGCCACACTGACCATCACAGGCGTAAAGAAAACCCAGAAAATATCATATACAAATAGGCCAGCCTGTAAGGACAAGAAAGAAAATGTCATGAGAAATTGAAGAGTATCAAGAACAAATATGAACACAGATAAATATGCAGACCTTAATATCCTTGCCAAATTTGATAAATTCATAAATAGTGGCGGCAATGATAGTGATAAGGCAGTGGAATAATGAGAACTAATGGCTATGCAAATAGACGTACTTACAAACAAAGCCACAAAGAACTTCATTATATGAATGATATCTTGCATAATGTGTTTACAAGGAAAATCACTTCATGGTGTATAAATTCCCGTGCTTCATTTCTTGGTTATAACTTATAAGGAAATATACGACAACAAACAAAATTGTACACAAAACAATAGTTTTCCTGCAACAAATGCAGTAAAAAGAGACCAAGAAGTCAGAAGGACAATGAGATGTGGAGTGGAGAAAACAAGTTTGGGGTAAAAAAACTCTCAAAGACCAGGATATGAAGAAATGTTTGCCTAATGCAAGGAACAATAGCAAGATAATCTACTATGGCTTAACTCTTTCCAAATAAAAACAGGTCATTAATTTAAGCTTATCATCTCTCTGAAAGTTAAACAGCAGAAACTACAAAATGCGAAAAGAACCATAACCAGTGAATGAAATTTCTTACCAAGAGGATGGCACCAGTCTTAAAAGAACCAAGGGAAAGCATTTCAATTCCCTGCCAAAATAAAGGAATAAATGAAAAAGAAGGCAAATATTCATTCACAGGAAATAAAAGTAAGCATCTCTGCTTAAGGAAATCCCAAAACTTGATGGAAAATAATTAATTCAATAGTGCTTTAAGATAAAAAGTTAATGAAGAAACAATTTTCGATTCAACAATGAAGAAAATTGTTTATGTGATATATATAAGAAAACAAACTGCAGCTGAGGACAATAGAGCAGTCAATCAAATTCAATAAATCATTTGGTGTGCAGAATTACAACGCAAAAGGAAAGTTACCAGTGGTGTCAATGATATTATTTTGGCGATTAAAATGAACTGAGATTAATACATAAGCAAAAACCCAAAAAAAAAAAAAAAAAAAAGATCAACCAAATGCAGGTCATAGTTTGTTTTATACAGGGTCTATTTAGATAAACAAGCATGAGCATGAAGGTTGCCATGCAAAAGTATGCAATAGCTGGGATAGTAACCAATAATGATGAAAGCAACATAATTCTGCAACTAAAACAAAACTATTATAGAAAAGAAACATGGAGAATATTTCATCTACAACAACATTAACATATTCCTGAATCTTAGTTGAAATTCATCAAGCAACTTTAGCTACAAAGAGTAGAACAAAAGGACAATTAGCAAGAATAATATTTGTTCAGATGGGCAGACCTGAATACAGAAGGCCAAGCCCAATATGTTGTTAGCCAGCCAATGCTTCTGAGAAGCATACCATGCACAGAAAAATGTTCCAGGAATTGAAGCAACAATCTGAGATCTGGTGAACTCAATCTCCAAAGCTGTGCAAGAAAGGTGTAAGGAAATACATCATTCTGCATAATGCAAGCAAGATGTCAACTGGATCAAATAGAACTCAAAGGTCTGGAAGACTTAATGCATTGACACATATAATACTCCCAATGCCATTAGAAAATAAGCATCCATCATTTAAAAGGAGGTAACAATACAAAAGAAGGGGTTCTTCAAAGTCCAGAAAATAGATCTCTTAAAAGGGTCAAAAATATGATTTTACTTGCATAAAAGATCTCTTAAAAGGTCATTCACAAGATAAAAAAGTCAAACTACAACAAATAATTTTAAAAAAAAAAAAGTCATTTAAAGGATGAGACACAGTTAACCTGCACCCGAAAACACAAGGGCACGTGTACAATTGACAAGTGGTTTACAACAGGTTCACTAAAAGTTTATAGACCATTACTCAACCAAAAAGATCCAGAAGCTTTACCCTGGACCATTGCGTCCACAAATAAAAGTTCACAAGTGTTTTACAAGTTTACAAGTTCATAGACCATTGCACCTGCAATAAAAAGAAAATCCAGAAAGCTTTGTTGTGGACTATTGTGCAATGCCCGCAACGAAATGACCTTTTTCATTATTTTTTATCAGAAGTGACATTTTTTGTTATTTTTGGTCAAAGGGGGCACTAGGTGTTGGGCCTTGAAAACAGAAAGGCGGGCAAGGGTGATTGGACGGTGCCTGAGTCGCAAATGGCGAGTGCGTTCGATTCCTTTTCAAGGTGCATGAAAAGGTGTGGCTTTCTTTAAAGGCTTTGAATTATTTTTTGGCTCATGTGGCAGCTGTTTTTTTTTTTTAAAAAAAAAAAGAAAATATCAAAACATCAAAACCGTGCAAGTCAACCCTTTGGCAGATACAAAGAACAACAGAAAATAGAAAAGAAATAAGGAAGAATGTTGGAGAAACCTGAAACCCTAAGTTGAAGAGGTAAGTTTTTCAAGCTCTCTCTTCAAATATATCTATACCCCTTCTTTTCAAAGCAAATACTAGTTTTTAAGGGGTTATGCTTCCCAAATTTTTTAGAAACCTTAATTTTGATTTTTAAGGGGCTTTTTTAATTTTTTTTTAAGGGAATAAAGTAGGTTTTTGAATTATTTACTATCGTTTTAGTATTGTTTTAGTAATATGAGAACTAAACACTAATTAGTTTCAATTTGAGCTGAAAATTTATTAACTAATTGAATCTAAACAGTAATTAGTTAGAGTTGAAATATTATCAGTTGATTGATTGTTTGGTTTTGAGTTTTTAAGTTCATGTTATTGTCAATAATTGAAGCAATATATTATATGTTAGTGTTTTGATTAAAGTATAGCAACCTCCGGTGGTGGATCAGATAGAGGTGAGAGTTCTAGGACTTGTTAGGTTATTATTTGGTTTTTAGAATTTGCATTTAAGACTTGTTCCTACCATTTTAAAAGCTATTCTACAATATTTTATGGTTTTTCCAATATTAAGCCTTTTGTCAAAAGGCCCGTGCCTTCGCCTTGAGCCTAGGCTCCAGGAACCTTGTGCGCCTCGGGCCTCTGACAAACATGATCAAAAGTGACCTTCACATTTTTTATAAAGAACAGTCATTACTGTGACAAAAAAAAAAAAAAATTGACCTTATCTGCATAAATTCCGAAAAAGATATCGACTGAAGAGACAAGAAATATATAAAAGTATCTAGTATCTCCCTGCAAATATTAAGTGAGATTTTGAAGTTCTGGACTCCATCAGATATAAAACAGTGAGCTCTAACTACGATACCTGCATAGATAACTTAACGACCATACAAAGGTACGGCCACCCGGTAATTTGTCAATTCTATCCAAATACCATATGAAAGTTTCTGACCTTATATTCTATATTTTTCTACTCTCCATCATATAACATTTATTTAACACTTTAAAGTCTTCCAATAAAGGAAACCAGAGGCGTTGTCCTAAAACACTTAACATAACTGCAAGTGATGCAAGAGCACCTTGGCTGATTGGGGAATTTATTAAGTTTTTCTTTTGAGTTTTGGATTCTTTTGATTGTGTATAACAAGTTATTCTAATTAAAACTCCTTTTTTGGTTTAGTAATATGATTTTTCCTAGCTAAAATAAATAAGACAGCCAGATGATTATTTATATTTTGTAATAATAGTTCAAATTTCTAAATTTTAACATTATCTGTATGAATCCTACTTTTGTTTCACTACAACCTTTCTAACCAAGCCATAACTCGTTGAGATTTGATAGCCCTAAACTTATCCTCCGTGTCACCAAGGAAATGAATGTGCAGGAAATGACAAGAAGCTTCAAAATACCACTCTTAAGCAACAATCTAAATGCTCAAACATGCCAGTCTCAAGAAATATTCTAACATTACAGTTCCTTTATAGTTAAGTAACAGATAAACAAAAGACAAGAGAGGCTATCATAAGCAGATACAATCGAAGCAATACCAGCCAACTAATTGTCAAATTATTCCAGAACGGTTATTTTCCAGTTCAAGTTCTATGTAGCTATGGATAAGCACCCTAGTACGTCTCCCAATTGGTGAAATCAAAAAACAGTTGAAAAAGAAAAAAAAAAGTCTCAAGTAAGCTTTCTTGCAACAGAAACATCAAAAGTTCTAGGAATACATACAACGGAAAATTGGAAAATGCCAGGTGATGATGTCATCATTCCAATGCTTTGGAAGATAACGCTTAATAGCTGGTAGTAATGTTGCCCTATAAAAAGAGAAAACATAAGTAATTCAGAAACAGAGCAAATAATAATGGCAATCTAATCAAGCAATATTGCATTAGTAATTGCTAACTAATACAATAACCCATACAGAAAGAACATACGAAAGCGCGATGATTCCAAGCACGAAAAAGTAGAATGTCAATACAGCATTAACCAAGTCTTTTGAAAGAAACTTGAAGAGTAAGAACAGTGATAAAAGCATTGCACTTCCAACAAAGGGAAACCGCATTGCATGCTCATTAGACATTGTCTCCTGCAAGAATAAAAATAAAAATTTTCATTAACGTTTTTTTAAGAACAATAAGAGCAAGAAAGTTAATGCTTCCATTATACATACTGAAGGTGGAGTTGGCTTGACAGATCTGTAGCATCCAACATAGACAGTGAGGCATGCTGTCAAGATGACGTTTAAATTTGGATCTACCTTCACCAGAAGTGGTGCCAACGTCAAACCTGATGTTGAAATTGTTAGCTTGCAACCAAAAGGAAATTCAAGTCCCAAAATACCAGAACAAAAAGGCAGCATTATATAATCCTAATTATTCATAAATTTATCTTTTAATCCGAGGAAAGAACAATCAGATCAGAAACCCTATATCTTTCTTTTTCTTCAGTTTAGCTATTCAATGTGATGTAAATGAACCTCCAGATGAATATAAGATTCAACGCAAAGTAAACAGACTCTGATCTCTTCCCAGTAAAAAAAATAATAATTCTAGGCAATAATTCTGTTCTGGCATTGTTACAGTTGATTCAAACCTGACAACCAGAAAGACAAATAAAAACAGGAACACTGGAGTTTAAGTTCTGTCTGCACATATAATGACATGAGTGGAAATGCAAGGAATAAAATGTATTTATACATCTAAGTTCATTCAAAATAACGTTTCTGCAGATCATCAATTTCTCATCTAATTAATTTCCAGCCACACAGCTCCAACCATAAATTTAACATGATTTTATAGTTTTCATAAACATCTAATTAAGAGCTGTCCAACCACACAAAAGCTCATTCCAATGCCTATTGAGGTCTCTCATATTGTACACGAATACCTAGTCCAGTCCTTTGAGATTCAAAGCTATCCAACTCAACAAAAGCTCAACCTAATAACTATAAACATCAGTCACACCATACACAATCCCACTGTTGAATAGAATTTTACAAAAACACTTCGACATTGAGAAAGTAAATAAGAAAAATACTTCCCTTTCAATGCTAACCATAACCACAAGAAGCCTCCAACCTCATTATAGCATTCTACAACTGGCATATGATATGTAAAACACAATCATTCAGGCATGTCATCGGGCATGTTATGCACTGAAGTAGATGACCCATGAACAGAAAAGTATAACACAAATACCAAACCCGCCATCGTTCACTCCCCCTATTTTAGGTCAGAAATGTTTAGCCAATGAATGGATTTATCTTTTAGGATAAGTGAAGTTGGGGAAACAGTATTGGGTGTTAGGATGGTTTAGCGATTTTCCTGCTAGTGGTTTAACTATTTTACCAGTTAGGTTGGCAGGAATTTTCTACAAAGTAAATAAACTTTTGTCCTATATATTTATAGTACATTATTTTTTTGGAATTAACATAGTTTCTCATTTCATGCAATTTTCTTTTTAATTGTGAGATATTTTAAAGACATTACATAACGTATCTGATTATCTTTTAGTACTATTTTTAATTTTTAGAATTATAAATAAAATTTGGTAGGTAAACAAAGATACATTACACACAGAAAAAAAAAGGTTTGTCATAAATTTAAATTTAGTTGATCTGGAAAGAAAAAACATTCAAACACATTATGAGTCGATTCTCGACTGTCAAAAGGAAAACGAAGGTCTTTCATCAAGATGCTATCCAAAAACACATCTTGGGTTGGACTAAGGACAAGTTAGCACAAACTAAGCCTAAAGCCCTAGACTTCAACGGGGAGAACATTAAAAAGACAAACAAATAAACAGCCAAATCAACTCATTATAGAATCAATTATTACAACTGTAAATTAGACATAGCAATCACACAGTTAACAGTCTAGAATACTACAAAAAGGAAAAACCGAAATGAACCTGCTAAAGCCAAATTGGCAACACGTTCATTGTTCTTCATCGTTATCCAATAGCGTAATACGAGAAAACGAAATTGCACTCTTGCAATCCAAAGACAACAACTTTAGAGATAAAACACCTATAATTTAAACAAAAGAAAATCAAATCAGGACAATTTCTTCAAAATTGATATCAGTGATATCATGTAAAGCGAATCGAGAGATCACAAGCAGAAAAATTATCATGAATCAATCAACAGAAAATCAATAAATTGCAACAAAGATAAATGGACCTGAGATTTGTCCCCTTTCTCCCTCTAAAATAGAGAGAAGTCGGAGAAGAGAGAGAGAGAGAGATTACAGATTTGAGATTTGGATATTTTGTGACGAAAAAGAAACAGAGAGAGAGGGAGAGAAGGGGGTGATAGGGTTTACCCAAGTAATATGGCTGGGTTTATTGTAATTTGCATATACTAATTTCATTATTACATATCAGTGACACGTAACAACAGCCAATAAGGTGAGAGGAAAATATTTGCAACCAAAAAACCCAACGAAAATTGTCTTACGCGTGGTGCTATTTGAATCAACCGGAGCCGAAAGCCCAACCCCTATAAACCGGCAGATCGGACCAGCAGTCCCAAGGAAATGAAGTCGTGTTTGCGTAGAGGTAAATCCGAGTTGTGCGTAGGTTAGAGGTGAGCAAAATCGATTTATTCAACCATTCTAAACCTATTGAACCGAAGAAAAAACTGATCATATTTTTCTGAACTAAACCGAGAGATGTAAAAACCAAACTGCAATATTCAGCTCATTTTTTAAAGTAAAAATCAACCTGCACATAAAGTTTCATAACCAAAACCTATATTTCTTGAAATTCAAAAGCAAAAATTCACTAGTAACATAATTTTAACATTATAGTGTACAAAACTGAAATATAACAATTGATATAAAATAAATTACAAAAATTATGCAACATAAATTACAAGCAAAAAATTAAATGTGATGCACATCTGATAGAAGTAGAAATTAAAGAGAGGACTTGGCCTGAAAATCTAATGAGCAACACTGAAGTCATAGGCCATATGAATTTGAGAGAGAGAGAGAACAAGACTGAAATCAGAAACTGATGAAGCAGACGTGCGCTTCTCATTCATCGGCTGGTCCCCTAGACGACGTTTCTTCTTCCCTTCGTAGCTATGGAGTGCAACACTTTTTGCTTCTTGTAGCCACTCAAAGGATCGTTGGAAATAAGAGATGAACAGAGGCAGAGGCTTAGGCGGTTAAGATGGAGGAGAGAGGAAGAATTGGCAAAAAATTGTATAAATGCGTTAAATAACTTTAAAAAAATCTTTAGCTTTACTACATGAGTTAGCCATATCACACAATGTCAAATTTAAGACTATGACAACCATAAAGAGTATAAATGGCTCTTAGATTTATGTCTAAAAATTTCTTCTGAACAATTTGATGTTTTCTTTTCATATTTGACTCATTATCATAATTTTGTACTCACACATTAAATATGTCAAGATCAAGATTTATTAATTCATTTTATAGAACATCAAAAAGTCTTTGGCCAATTGCATCATTCACATTCAAAAATCCTAGAAAAGATTTCACCACACATTCCCAAAAAACATCTATATATCTTATTGTTAAAGACATTTGCTCTTGGTGACTAACATCGGAAGTACAATCAAGTATCATTGAGAAATACTTCGCTTGTTTGATTTTTCTAACAATTTCAGTTTTAATTGCATGAGCAAGCAATAATATCAACTCGTTCTGGATATTATGCCTAAGATACAGGTGAACATCATCATTTGTTATATGTCTTGTCATGACCGAAATCAGCGTACGATTAAACCAAAATTCAACCGTACAAGTTTAACAAATTACCAAAGTACCCTCAATCTCGATTTACATGCAATACTAAGTTAAATTCAAAATTTATTGATACTAAATAAATTTTCATAATCCAAGTTCAAATAATAATTCAAGTTCAACTAACTTTCGAGGTCCGTGTTGGTGTATATAATGCCATTTTGGTAACCGAGACGTCATTGTGATCATTTTGACTATAATATTCACTGGGTCCCATTTTGGGTGTTTTTTCGATAATTAATAAATAAATAAATAAAATCAATTTTGGAAATAATTATTTAGGGGGTTAGGTGCTAATTTCCTAATTAGTTGGCTTTTTAATTTTGTTTTTTTAATGAGTTAGGGCAATTTTTTATGGATTTAATTAAATTAGGGGTTAATTAGTAATCAGTAATCTAGGATTAGCAATGTTATTTGACCCAAAACGACGAGCGATTTGGCGAGGCTGAGGGGTAGGCGACGGACTGAGTCAAATCGTCGGACTGGGGTTTTCATTTTTTTATTTTTATGATTTATTTATTAAATTTAATATTTATAAATAAATATTTATATATAATAAGACTTTATATGTTATATATTCAAGATTTTTAATTAATTATTGTGTAAAAATTTATTTTTAATATCATTTTGCTCTTTTTATAATATTTTTATAATTTAAAAAAAATAAAAATTAAAAAAAAATTGTGAAACTCAGCCAGTTTGATCGACTTTCTGAGAAACCCGACTAGTCCAATTGGTTGACCTCCGATTTTTTGGGTTTTTGATACCGGACCGGGCTGGCCACCAGATCGCTGTCGAACTGGACGAGCCAGTCTAATTCAGATGACATTGAGGATTAGTATCAAAAAGGGGTAGGTTAGAAAATAGACCCATTTAGTTGCTTAGGGTTCTGGGCCGTCAGAGAGAGACAGAGAAGAGGGGTGAAAATTGAGTTTTAGAGTTGAAAACTGAGTCATTGTCATTTAGTAAAGGGCACGCGTGGCAGGCCCCGTCGTTTGGCTTGCGAAGGTTGTCGTCTAGCGAGGAGCTTTGGTTGGTCATGTTGTCGTTCGTCGAACGAGCTCTTATTGTTCGGCAAGGAGCAAAGGAGCAGGCCCTGTCTTTTTGGGTGTTCCAATAACTTTTATGGGCAGATTTGTTTTTTTGAGGTTTTTTCCTACCTTTAATTTCTTTCAATTCCATTGCATGATTTCTATTGTTGGGTGTTAGTATAACATATAGGATAATTAAAAATATAATTTTAATGTTAATTTTGATTTCTAATTAATTAAAACAGATTAATTTGCTTAATTCGATAATAGGTATTCTCAGACTTCAATTTGGTATTTCTGAGTCTTATCTTAGGGTTTCTGATCAAACTTGCTCTAGAATTGTTCTAGGAACGTCAAATTAGGGTTGGGAATTTTATTTTGGAATTTTGGTGTTGATTGATATTTTTAATTAATTGTTGAATTGAAAAATATTTACTGTTCCTAATCACTTGAATTTCAGTAATTTCTTTAAATTTTTTTAAAGGAAAAATTGGAAGATGATCTTAAGCTGAATTTTTGATATGTATTGTGAATTAATGTTAGGTTTAATCTAAAAATAATTTTGTGCATTTTCAATATTTGTAACTGGTGGAATTGATATGATTTTTGTAGGTTTGCTGAAATTTTGAATTAGGGATTGTTTTGGGTTCAATTGAGGGACCAAACCTTCTCTAATCATTATGAAATTTTGCATGTGCAGTATTGACATGATATGTGAGGTTTTGTAATTTTATGGAGTGATCCAACAGATGGATCTTTTTCTAGAAATTTTCAAAGTATGACATGTTTTATCGAAAAATTGATAGTTTGGTGTGCATGATGATATTATGAGTGTATATGAAATTAATATGTTTAATTGTTGAAAATAAGTCTAGAAATATTAAATTTAGTATGCTGGAATTTATTTAATTAAATTGGTTGCTTTTATGCTTTAGGGTTATTTTGGTCATTTTGACCAAAAGTCGAATGTTTGATTTTTAGACTTCAAACTTGAGTTTGTTTGATTATATATAACATGAGCATGCATTTGCATTTGACACATAAGGGTGACAATTAACCAGTCAAATTCTATTTAGGCAGTGGTCCAATGGTACCTTAGACTAAGGTGGAGGATTTCCACTTCTGGTTCCGGCCGAGGTAAGTTTCATGGGTATTCTTGATTATTTGTGTTGTGATATATGCCACGGATTGTGATATGTGCTACAGACTATTAGTTATTATATATATATATGTGTGTGTGTTATTATTCTTGGTTATGAGACTTGTTTGTGTTTATGATGGTGTGTCATATAAGGGACGAAGGATTCTAGCTGGAGATTCTAGTTTTTGCTCTATTTATTGTTTTTGATATTTGTATTATGACGTAATAAGGGTGATTCTAGCATTTGTTAACTTAGTTTTGGTATTTAATTCTAGAAGCGATATAAGGGTGGATTTGTATTATGGCGTAATAAGGGTGATTTCATCTTCCTGTCTTACGGATTCCTTTGAAGATCTTGGCGCTATCTTTCTGCCTTTAGTTTAGTTTATTTCTTTGTAGCCTTCGAGCAATTTCTAGAGATTTCCGGATTGTATTTTACTTTGGGTTGACATGAGTTCAATTACTAGTGAATTGATAGTGTAATCAATCTCATTTGTTTTGTCAGTCTACTTGGAGAATTGAGTAATTATAAGTTTGGACGATATAAGTATGACACTGATCATGACTTATGTTCAAACTAGATATCGTGTGATAAAGAGATTAAGGCATATACTATTATTAGGCTTAATTAGACAAACTAATCTTATATTAATTGAGTAGTCATAATGTTTTGCTAGAGACTAATTATGATTTGTAAGCTTGATAGAGATTAAACCTACTGCCAATTAATATGAGCCTATCGTGTCACACACAAGAATGCTTTTATTATAATAATAATAATAATAATAATAATAATAATAATAATAATAATAATAATAATAATAATAATAATATTATTATTATTATTATTATTATTATTATTATTATTATTATTATTATTATT
>CANUEY010065314.1:0-15202 GCA_948099555.1 Croton setiger | reverse complement strand
GATTAGGATTTGATACAAGGTATACATGCATATAAGCATTCCATAGGAAAGAGATGTACATAACTTTTAAAATAGAAAAGTGTGAGAACTAGCACTTAAAGTTTTTCTACTTCTCATCCTCAAATATTAGATTTGAGTTTTTACTTTAGTTATCTTTTTATTAGACGGTTTGTGGTGTAACAACCATATTTATACTTCTACATCATATATAACAAGCCTTTTTTTTTTTTTACATAAACATGACACGATATATCTTAATTTCACAACCCTTAGACTAGATGGTTCAAGCCGCTACTATAATTTTATAAGTTATATACCTATATGCATGCAATAACAACTTTTATGCATATGACATGCCATATACTATCCACCATAACTTTTAAACCAATTATTACACGCCTTATTAATAATTTACATATCATATAATATAAATCTATATGAAACAATTAAACAAATGATGCAAATGCGAGGGAGAGAAATCCTAGGTTTCAGCTGACCGAACCGAGTAGAAAGGAGGTGGAACTGACGTCGTCAATTGCCAAACAGAAACCTGAAATCATAGAATTGCAATTTAATGAGTTCCATACTGAGTAAGTATAAACTAAAACATTATAAACAAGATAATAAATCACAATTCAAAATCATACACCAAACTTGTCGATGACAAACTTATTTCATATGATTCCGTTTATCTTGCAAGCTGTAACCAATTTAACCACTAATTCCATATAATTTTATAACAACAAAAACATATAATAATATACAGATATCTTTGGCATATAGGATTCTGTTTATTCTATAAGCCGTAGCTACTATAACCAAAGATACTTTACAATTTCATATAGCAAATACAGTCATTGCTAGCCAGTAACAAATTCTGTATATAAGACCGAAAATTTATCAGATTCAATAAATCAATTTCATATAACAGTCAATAACTTATAAAAATAGTCAAAATATAACCATATGCAATGCAAATGTCATATGATTCCATTTAATTTCGTTGTGATCTATCAAGCCAAGTACTACATCCGGAAATTTCACAGAGCATGTGACAATAACTGGCCAGTAACATTAGACCTGAATTTTTCATAAGTCAATCAAAAACACTAGACCTGAATGATTCGTAGGTCCATCTGTAGCCATATATTAACCCGAAGGTCCATTTGTAACAATATGGTGACCCAAAAGTCCATTTGTCAATTCATATAGAGACCCGTAGGTTTTCTTTCATGAAATTTGCAAATACTGGTCATGATAATCACAATAGCCGTAATTAAGTCCTGTAAGAATGCACTGACATGATATATGAACATTTATCATAATATCTCATATAATTCAATGACTGGGCTTCAGTACAGTTCCAAACAGTATATATATCCAATAGCAGATCTCAATAAGTCAATTAGTCAGATTTCAGTACTGACTCTATGACCAAATCACAATATTCAATATCCAATGAATCCAAATGACCGGGCTTTATTACTGATCCAACCAGTTCAAATATCATATATTCAAAGCAAATAAGTCAATTGCTCGGGTTTCAGTACCGATCCAGACAGTTCAATTATCGTATATAGTCAATATCATATAAATCAAGTGACCAGACTCTAACACCGGTCCACACAGTATATATATCATGTATAATCAATATGATATAATTTAAGTGACTGAGCTTCAATACCGGTCCAAACAGTTTAATTATCAAATAAACAAAGTAAACAATTCAATTGATCAGCTCCAAAACTGATCCAAGTAATTCAATTATCATATAATTTCAAGATCAGATAATTCCGTTGAGCCGGCTTCAGTACTGGTCCAAACAAATTAAATATCATAAATAATTCATATTTAATAACAAATCATTTCAAACAATACAAATAAGTATGTTTACACTTACCTTAATGTTGTGAGCTAGATTGGGTCTCGGGTTGTTTACTCCATCCCCCCTCTAACACTCGATGCTCCTATATTATAAAGCATAATAAATATCCAAAATTATCATATAAACAATTCATATATGCTATGATGCATGATTAAACATTTATCTCTTTTAATTAATTTAATTTCATTGTCAAACAATATTATTTCTCTTGAATTTTAACTTAAATCACATATTTTCTATATTAAAAACATTTAAACACACTATTAAAATTATTTATCAAACTTAATTTATCAAATATTAATCAAATTTAACAATAATTATAATTATCAAACTTAATTTATTAGCCAATTAGTCCAAACAATGAAAATAAATTCAATTTAAACCAAAAAGGGCTCAATTGAATAGTTTTTCAAAGTTTTCTGGGCTTAATTGAAGTCTGACAGTAAGTTTTGAGATCAAAATATAATTTCCAGAACTTAATTTGGGTGGAGGGACCCAATTGCAAACATTTTAAACTTTCCAGCGACATAATTGAAATGTGGCAGTAAGTTTAAGGGCCAAAATATAATTTTTCTAAATTCAATTTAGGCGAAGGACCTAATTGAAAATGCACTAGAACTTCAGGGGTCAAATTATAATCTGTCAGAAATTAAATCTGGTAGGACTAAATTGAAAACAATTAAAACTTTGCTGGAAGGACTAAATTGCATTAAATTATAAACTTTAGGGGGCATTATGTAATTTTACCAAATTCAGATAACTAGGAGGAGATTTTCATCAAAACGTAGCATGTGCTACTGTTTTGATCGTCTTCTTCCTCAGACCAAGATTTCTTCTGCCCAAAAATCTTGCTTCTGGACCCAACTTTCAGGCGATTTTCCGGCGGTTTTGTGGCCATTTCTCGCTACCAATCTCTTCCCATGAACACCTTTAAGCTATCCCTAAGCCCCAAATCAATTCATGAAAACTAGATTTTCTTCTTTTTCTCTCTCTTTCTCACTTCCCGCTCACTGCCTCTCACTGCCCTATTTTGGTTTCCTTGCTGTTTTCTTCAATTTTTGAGTTCTCTCTTCCCTTTCTCTTCCTTCTATTCTATTCTTCACCTTCCCTGGAATGTAAGGAAGCTAAGGTAGGGATTAGTTTCTTGGTTCTTTTCCTTTTTCTTTCTCTTTTCTTTCTTTTCTCTCTTTTCTCTTTCTTCCCTCTCTTTTCTGGTTTTACTTTTTACCCTCTGTTTTCTTTCACTTTTCCACCTCTTCACCCCTTCACTCAGCCCCTAATAATCACAGAAACAAAACAACTTACTACCATTTCCACCTCTTACCTCTTTTTCACTTAAATTGTTAAAAATATCTCAAAAACCTACTTTATTTTATTTCCTTCCTTATCCCTTTTTTGTTTGTTGTCCAAAACCAAAACATTTAACTTACTTCTTTCATTTAAAATCTCAAAATAATAATTAAAAACAATATTTAAAGTTTCGGTAAAATCGAGTCTGAAAAAAATTCGTGGTCTAGTCAGCGCCCGAAACCGACTCCGGTACTTTGGCGAAGCCGGCGGAGCTAAAATCGTACGACGTCGTCGTAGTTTTAAGGTTCCAAACAAATAACATTTATTTAATAACCAAAACATAAAATGCCAAAAATCTTTTCTTTTAAATTTTCCGCATTTCTGACGTTTTATCGGTCGCGACAGTTGAAAACCTAATCATACTTCGTTTATGTCAACAGACTTAAATTAATCTCTTATAATATTCACTTTTATTTAATGTTTTAGCATGTAAGAAATATTTATTTAGTATTATTTTTACGATAAAATTATAAAAATGTATTATGTTTGAAAATGACAACATTTATGACATGTGATTTTATGACATGTGATTTTGGATTAGTGATGTCACATGTGATTTGCAACAATCTAATATTATCTATGTTCAACTAATTGGTATATTATTAATCTTTAATTTTATTACTTCTATAGTTTAAAATTATGATTTAATTAGGAATAATAAATTTATTATTGGATGTGATTCATTTTCCAACACTAGATCCCGTGTATTAGGTCTCTTAGAAATTAACAAAATATTAGCGTGGCGAATATTCCTTCACTCGAGCTAAAAAAAAAAAAATCCCACACGAGAAAAATCATGAAACCTCACTCATCGTCATTGTACAAACAAGAATACGAATTTGGTCGTCATTAATTATAATAAGTAAATTTAATACTACTAATAAATTTTTGGATAATTATAGATGCTAAAGTATATTTGGGCCTACTGATTTTTAAAATTACATATTACAATAAATTTGATCTTATTGTAAATCTCTGTTTTACTATGGCCCTAAAAATAAGATGATTCGAAAATTTCTGTTTTACTATGGCCCTAAAAATAAGATGATTCGAAAATAGAGAAAAATAAGATGATTCGAAAGTAGGGTTTGAAGTTCAGTTTAGTTCTGATTCTTTGATAATCGATACTAATACTGAATTTTTAGTTTCTTAAAAGTTTAAAATTGAAATAGTTTGAATATTGAACCAATAGTGTATCAAAAATCAGTACGATTATGATGCTTTTGTTCTAGTGCCGGTCAGGGAGGAATCAAATTTTAGCTTGTAATTAAATTATTATTCTTATTTTTTTTTTTAATTTAAGCAAACTTAATTTCAATAAAAATCAGTGTTACTTCCAAGTATCCAGTAGAAGTTTGTTAATTTAATTTGATCAACAACTAATGCTTTGCTAAGAATATAAATATATAATTCTTTCAAAATAAAATATCTCAGTGATGAAGTCATACATAATATATGAAAGAGAATCTGTAAATATTATATTTTATAATTTAGTGAAAATAAAAATAGAATTTTCCAAGATTCTATTTTAACTGGAATTTCAATATCAATAAAAACATAAAATATTTTAACTAATTTTTATCTATTACTATTATTATTATTTACATATTGATTTCCAATAGGATTATAACTAAGCAATCAGAACCACTTAAAAATGTTATAACTAAGCAATCAGAACCACTTAAAATTTTCAATTCTAATTTCGTACTTTTACTATTTTATAAGTTCTGATACAGTTTTACCAGTTCTAATACGGATTTAGTACTGCTCTTGGTACCAATTGGGAGAGGAGGAGGAGACTCTTTAATTGGAGTTATTGTTTCAACTTGTGTTGTAATCTATAATAACCCTTTAGTTTTTTTTTTCCTTTTTCAGAAAAAAAAAATTCTTTAATTTTTATAAATATAGCACGTACAATTTCTACCACCGACCAAACCAAGCGAGGTACCAATAATTAAAATGGGCAACGAAGTTACCAAAATTGCTATAAATAAATGTTTGTACTTGATGTCACGGGGCCACTATACTACAAACATTTCAATATTTCTTTATGTCTTCTTTCCACAGCGAATCTTATTTGCATCAATTTATTTATTGTTGTGAAATATAGAACGCTGCAATCATATATAAATTGTACAATTTCCTCCTAATAATTCTTTAATTTCTTTAATCATATATAAAAATTCGTCTTTTACTGGTTTTTTTTTTTTTAATTACAGTATTATTATAAAATTGGAAATTACTTAGTGAATGAAAAAGGGTTCAAAAACTAATGGGTCATCATGAAATAATAAAGGTACAAGAATACACAATTTAGGTTTCTGAAGTTGCAGCAAATTTTGCGTGTCGTATTCCACATTTCATCGAAGAAGTAAAGATTCTTTGTGCGTTAAATTTGAGTAACTTATATTCCAAAGGGCTGTACATACTGTTTATAGCATTTTTATTCATTCATCACTACCTATAATTCATACCCTTATTATTATACATTATAACAATTCCAGCACAATCATTTATCTCCAATTATTCAGACAATGTAAATATAAATGTACTACATACCAACAATAACCCAAAATATAGAATATTTATTTAATTCATTAGCTTTAAATCATTTTAGGTGGTCCATTCTATATATATCTTCAACAATATAAAGAAAACCCCCTTAGACCTAAAACTTTTCGTTAACTTCGAAGATTATCTATCTTCAACAATATATTACGTTATCTATGTCTCTTATAATTTATCAATTAAATAAAAATTAATTACTATTAATTTAAATAATAAATGATATGTGAATCTGATGCCGTGGAGCGGAATGATCAACTCGTTAACCCATTTAATTAAAGAATTACAAAATGTAATTTTACATAATTTTTTTCTAAAATATAAATTAAAAATCACTTTCATTTTAAGAAAATAATGAACGACTCAAGGCGTGCTTTGATTTTTTAACTTATTGTAACCAAATTTCCAATTCATGGATTCCTTTTTTGTATTTTGTTAAGCCTTTCATTTTTTTTTATCAATTTCTTTTTATATTTTATTATGTTTATTTATTTTATAGGTGGAAGAGAATAGTTCTAACTAGCATAAAGAGTTTGGATGTTAAAATGATTATATTTAGTTTTTGTCCAGTTAAAGCGTTAGAAGTTTCCTCCCATGAATAAATATTAATTTTTTTATTTCCTTCATTTAAGTACTTTTTATTACACCTACTTTTTTATAAGCTTTTTTTTTTTTTTTTTTTTCGTTCTAAGCTTAAATTGATGCATGAAGAATAAGGGTATAAATGAGTATCTAATCTATATATATGTGTGTTGTGGTTGATACTTATAAATTGTCCAACAAAAAAATGTTTTAAATAAAAAAAAGCTTTCAAAAAAAATAAAATATAACATATTTAAATGGTAGTTTTATCAAATTAAAAAATTAAAAATTTAGCATATAATTATTTTTGTACAATGAAATAATTTAATAAAATAAGAGAAAAAATAATTTTAGTACAGTACATGTAATAATTTTAATCTAAACTCAGGGCAACCAATGGATCCAACGTGCTCCGTCCACTCAATATGTATATATTGAATAAAATAGAGGGTATTCCATTACTGAATAATAAGTTGATTAACCATAGATGGAGAGGGAACAAACTCCCCAACTCCAAGGACTGATATGGAATGTGACCTAGCTGCAGACCTATACATAAAACGGCATTCAATATTACTAATTTCAGTAATTAAAAGCTTATAATTTGCAATGACTAAACCAAAAGATCAATCATCATTCTCATTTGTAGAATTGATGGTTTTGAAAAATAAAATAATACTCTAATGACTATATAATATTCATGATGAATGTACCCAAAAACAATGAAATATCACATTACAATTTTTATAGCATAACCTTAACTATTTGATTTTCTATATTTTTTGGGGGGAAAACATTCAAGATATATTTCATTATATATATATATATATATATATATATATATAAACTATGCAAGAAAATGTTAGAAGTGTGCCAAACAAAGATGAAATTCCCCACTTTCATATTATAAATGTTATATAATATAGTAATATAAATAATAAACCCATAGGTGATTCAATGACATTTTGGATATGCACATAAAATAATAAATCCATTTATCTACATTTTTTCTTAATCCAAAAATTTAACGCCTAAAAATATGAAAAGCTTATTGTAATCAAGTTCACTAGTTTAGACAACAAGTTGAAAAAATAATTTTTTTATTTAAAATAAAAGTGAGATAAAGCGTAAAAATTTTATTCATATAATACCACTTAAATATATTTCAATTGTTTTATTTAAAAAAAAGAAAAGAAATTTCGAATCCATTTTAATAGACTATATTTTCTGAAACTAGATATAGAAAAGTAATTAAACAGAAAAATAAAAAGAATAAAATATTAATATAGGGTAATTCAAGAAGGTATCTTGGTGTGGCCGTACAAGAGTGGATATGCTCTGAAAAATGCTTAAACTAATGGAACACAATAATCAAAATCGAAAAGGTCCATTGGTAAAGACAAAACTTGAGAATCTGTAAAGTGAAACCTCCACCCTGCATTTGTTCACGGGCAAATATAACCTTCCATAATCAACTTCTACTGTTTCTTTTCTTTCTTCCCTTTTTTTTTATTAACTACAAATCAGGTTAATTAAATTGCACTTACCAATAAATTAAGTGTTGAGGTACATACAAAATCTTACTGTTTCATTTTCAGAATCCTATATATTTGTTTTTAATACTAAGATTAAAAAGGTTTTAAGCAATAATCTGAAACTTGATTGGACGTTTAATGTGAACACATGCATGAAACTTTTTATAATTTGTCCCTTCAGTTGAAAATTTTCACAGCCATAACAGTAAAGCTTGCTAGCTGTAACCGTGTTTTTACGAATGTCACTGTAAATTTTAACGACAAAAAATGAAATAAACTAAAATGAAAAATTTAAGTATCTATAAAGAAACCAATCTACAAACTACATGCATGGTGATGAGGGACCCGACCTTTTTGATTGATTGCCATATCTGTCTCTTTCCCTTAAGTCTCTTCCAACATCAAGTGGCCCTCACGTCTCTAATTTACCTTTTTTTTAACTCACAAGTCGTCCGAGTTGACTCAGTAATTCCTTCCAGACTCGCTCAAGGAAAGCGAGCAAGAGCAACCCTCCATTTTTGTTTCTTCATCTTCTTCTTCTTCTTTCTCACCTAACATATATTCTTTTTCTGCTACCTAATTTTTTAAGCGTATTCGTTATAAAATAATATAAATAAAAAACTAAACTTTAATGCTAGCTAGCAGACGAAGAGATGCTACAATATAATTCATATGTAAGATACAAAAAAACAAAACAAATTTTTTTATCTTTAATTTACCTTGTTTTTCTGGTTCAAATCAATCAAACTCAGTGATGATGATGATGCTCTGGATTATATTGGCTCAACTCCATAGCTGAAGTTATTGAAGCAAACTTAGCTAGCTCTTCTTGAAAAGATGGTCTTGTTGTTGTTTCACCTCCTACTCCAAGAAAATCTCTGGTTAAGCTTCCTTCTAGTACTTCACTTGTCTTCCCATTTGCTTGTACCATTAACAAAGACCCATCTTTTACAAATGGAGAATTCGCTAAGAAATTCAAATTCTCATTATCTCGTTGCTTGACGGTTGCATATTTGAAGTTGGACATATTTGAGAGAGAAAATTCATCGCTTGTAGTACTGCTAATAAATCCTGAATTGCTACTTATTGTGGATCCCATTTGTGCTGCTTTTTGTAATAATGCAGTAGCTGACATGTGAGCTGGTGCTGCTGCTGGTAATAAGTTTCTTTGCGGTTGTTGTTGTTGATTACTAGAATATAAAGTAGCTGTTGTTGATTCAGACAAGTCTCCGTTGTGTTCTTCTTTTAGTCCTTGTGGATGATATTTATTAAGCCACTGTGCTTGTGTTTGAACCATTTCGGGCAAGCAACTTGTTGAATTTGGTGCCAAGAAAGCGTTACAATTAGTGGGCATTCCAAGTGAGTTGAGCTGAGGAGGAATATTATGAGCGTTTTCTAACCATGTTGCTAGCAGTCTTGGTTTTTGCCCATCCTGATCTGATCCAAACTCAGGTCTCAATAACGATAAAAATTTAGTATTGTTATTACTATTTGTGGCCGTATTGACTATATTATTGCCTCGAAAGTTTGCATTAATTGCTGCTGAAACTGAAGTGAATCTTGCACTTTCTTCTGCCAAAGCATCACAAAAAGCTCTGTGCGTAATAAAGCTATCCTTCCTGATAATACCCACACACAAAACAGATTTGTTTGTTATATCTATATAAATTAAATTAAAAGCTGCTTCTTTTAGCACATTAAATTCCCAATTAAAAACTATCATTGTTAGCATTGAATTCTGAAACAAAATATTTTTAAAAAAAAGGGCATATAAAGTTGAAAGAAGACTAGCTAGTGTACACTCACCAAACAAGGAATAATCAAGAAAGATTTGAAAGTATATATACACATATATATATACCTGGAGAAGAGAGTTCCACAGTCACATCTATATTCTCTAGTGCCACAGATCTTGCTATGAGCTTTCCAATCCGATTGAACTGCGTATTTCTTCGAACATTTCTCGCATTTCCATTTCTTTTCTCCATGTTTTCTGCTGAAATGTTTCTTAATTCCTGTCAAATCTCCCAGGGCTCTTGAAGGATCATGATGTACACAGCTTTTTTCTGGGCATATATATACTTTCTTTCTAATAACCTCTTTGTTCGATCTTTGCTTCAGTTTCCATGGCAGATTATGGCCTCTTCTATGAAGTTGAAGATTTTGGTCTCTTTGAAAACCTTTGTTGCAGATTTCACAAATGAATCTGTTTGTTGCCACTAAAGACTTTGGAGATAAAGCAATGACTTCTGCATCTGGATCTGATAAAAACTCAAAAAATAAATAAATAAATAAAACCCCATAATCAAGAAAGAAATTAATTAAGCTTGCCTGGTGTTCCTGGTAAGTTTCTCCTCTTCTTGACTGGATTTGCAATAGGGTTAGAGTGATTAGGGTTAGGGTTTAGAGTTGTTGAATCTTGAAGAAACCCTCCAATGTTAGAGGAAGGAATAGAAAACCCATCATCAGACATCATTTGAATTAAGTAAAAAAAAAAAAAAAAAAATTGAGGATTGTGTCCTAAAAGAGAACAACAACAACTAACAAAGAGAGAATACTGATACAGAGATAGAGCAGAATCGACCAAATTACAAAAAAACAACTTAAATACCAAATTAGAACTCAAAAATGAGAATTGAAAAGAAAGACTTCCAAATTAGACTTGTCTCCAATTTCATAAATTGCACCTTCTTACCATAACTCAAACTCAAAGTTCTTGGTTTGGTTGAAGCCAAGACAAATACACAAAACAAAAAGACAGTGCTGATAATAGAATATTTTTCTCTTTCTTTTCTCCTTATCTTACACGGCTCCTCATCAATTCAGTCAGCCATAGACTACATTGGACCACCACCACGTACGTCTTTATGTTTAACTATTTTATTTTACTTAATTATTAAACAAAATTATTGTCAAGGATTCACAGCAAAATTCCAAGTGCCAGTTTCTTTTTTTTAAAAAAAAAAAAATAACAGTATATTTCCATTTTGAAAATTAATTTGTACTATATTTTGAGTAAAAAACATATATTTATTTTGTAATCATTTGCTCAACGAATTGATTTTTTAAGTTTTTCCAGTTAAAATTAATATTATATTTATATTCCGAATAATAAAATAAGCTGTATAAAACATAATTTATTAATTTTTGTCATTATTAAAAAAAAAAGGAAATATACCAAAACAAAACAGTTAATGTAAAAAAGCATAGAGAGAAATAGTTAATTTAAAAGCATTTTGGAAGCATTTTGGGCTCCCTCTTGGGGCAAATCCAAAATAAATAAATAAAAAAAAAAAAGAAAAACAGTAGTTAACATATTCAAAGACAAAATTTCAGGCTGAAAAGGGAAGCTTCTCTCTTGGGCTGGACGTCTAGCTCTCATAAAAGCAGTCTTGAATAGCCTACCCACCTATTACTTGTTGATCTTCAAAATTCCGATTTCGATTGCAAAGGAATTGGAACAGCTTCAATATCCTCATACTAACCTGTACTTAATGATAGCATCAGACTCTGAATAGAGTGGATCATAAAAAGAGATTACTGAGCATTCAGCTAGAAGGAGAGAAAGTAGCAAAATTATGACATTTCATATGAGACTGAGGTAATTCTGATTCTAAATGGTCTTCATGTTGGTAAAGTCATGGTTGATAATGTGACACAACCTAAGAATGAAGCTGAGTTCATTTACGCTGACTGGGAGCTAGTCTCTTTAAACTCTAAAAGTTCTGAATTATCCATTGTGCCTAAGACCCAATGGAGTTTAACAAGTTCTCTCGACGCAAAACAACTTAAGAACTTTGGGAAAAACTTATGAGTGACTTATCAAGTTACAGATGAAGTAAAAAAATCTAGGATTAACAATCTTTAGAGAAAGTATGAGATGTTCTTCATAAAAGAATGAGAAACAATCTCTAAACTGAATATTTGGTTTATAGAAATCATAAATTCTCTTGAGTTGATATGTATAAAAGAAATAAATATAATGAATTATGGAATTGATATTTTGTTGAAAACAAGTGAGAATGGTAAAACATAGCATCTAGGTACAACTAGTAGCGCATGCTACCTAAGGGTCACGCATGCTACTCTGTTATTTTTCCATCAAAAGCTAGCAAGGCAAGATAGTGCACGCTACCCAAAAGGTAGCGCACGCTATTCTTGTCACAATTCATCCAAAAGCTAATAAGGCATGGTAGCACACGCTACCTCAGAGAAAAGCATGAATGATAATTTTGAGTATGTAATTGATTATATGCATGATAAATTAAGTATGTATGATTTATTATAAAGCATGTATGACGATAAAAAGGCATGATATAACATAAAGATTGATATAGAATTCAAAATAAATATATAATCAAACCAAACAACCAGTAACATGGTATTATTATTGTATTATTTGATATTAATGATTGAGAGATATTGATGTGATGATTGTGATATTGATAAAGATATAAAATGCTCCAATGAGGTTAGGTAGAAATCATGTAGATAAAGATATGTTGCAACATATTAATTAGCAGATTTGCGCGCATACAGTTTGACATTCCAGCTTCGGTCATAATAGTAAGATAATATACATTTGGGACTTATTAGCCCGACATTTTTTTTTTTGATGAAGTATATATTTAAATCTGAACATATATGTTGACGCTTGATTTTCGGCCCTGAAAATAGCCAAAAATGATTAATGTTTCAAACTTGAGATTTTTAAAATTTCGAAGAAAGCTCATTTTTCTACCTCTCCCAAAATATTTTAATATTTTCAATTTAATTCAAAGTTCCTCTTCTTTCAAAAAAAAAATATTTATTTGATGTATTTTTATTTTTAATGTTAAAAGAAATTTAAAAAAAAAAAGAAAAGAAAAGAAATTTTAATTCTAATTTTATTACATGTTAGTTTTAATTTTGTTTTGATTTTATTTAAAAAAAAAAAAGAAAAATAATAATAATTTGGAACCTTGGTTTTATATTTTAAATAATAATATATATTTTATAAAAAATATTGTAAGATAATTATAGAAAGGAGGAGAAGAGAAATGAATTTAATTGGAAAAGAAGAAGAAAATTGGAAGAAAAATAAGAAAAAGACGAAATTGAAAGGAAATTAAAAGAATGGGGAAGATTTGAAGGAAGGAAGGACGAGATTGAAGGAAGGAGGAAAGATTGAGGGTTAGAAATAGGAATAAGAGGAAGACAGAGGGGAAAGGCGCAACAGTTATTAAACGACGCCGTTTCACTAATGAGAGAAACGATGCCGTTTCATTAGAATTAGAGGACGCGCAGTTGGGATTGTGGAACGACGTCGTTTTTCCTAAACTGAAAACAAAAAAATAAAAAAAGATCAAGATGAAACAGTTGAGAAGGAAATCGAAAAACAGAATGAAACAGAAAGGAAAGGTGAAATCGTGGGGCGACGGAGGTGGAAACAGAAACGAAAAAGAAGGAAGAGTGGAGTCGTGGAAGAGGAACGAAGTCCACTCTCGCGATGGGTGGAGCAGTGGAGGCAGAGGGTTCGTGGAGGAAGTTCCTCATTCGTTTTCTGAAGGCTATAAAGGCAGAAGTGCGAAGCTGGAAAAGGGTTCGACGGTTTCGGGGAGAAAATCGAGAGAAAGCATTCTGGAGAGAAAAACAAAACTGTAAGAATTTTTGATTTAAGGTTTTCTGTATTCAGAAATTAGGGAAAAATTAAGTTAGGGTTCCTGAGGGAAATTGGGGAGAAAATAGAATTAGGGATTTCTTACATTTTAATTTTGAAAGCGATTGTAACGAAGAACAACCAATTGTAAAGATTCTGGAAAAAAATCAATAAAGATTGAAAGCTTCTGAGGTACAATTCGTTCTCTTTTCTGTTTTCTTTTTTGTTTGCAATGAATAACTTCGTTTGGGAGCCAGATTGAGTTAATTTGTTCCTTGAGCTTCTTGTTTTAATTCTGTATTGTTTCCTATTTTGATTTCTAATTCTCCTTCTGGCAATGTTTTAGACTCCTATATTGAATGTGAATTTGTTTTTTATGGTCTGTTCAAATTATAAAATAGATTCATGTTGCTTACTGTGTAGTTCGATAATTGAACATCGTGTTTGAAGATGTTTGTCGGATAATACTTGCTGTGCTTTCTGGTTTGTTTGATTTCGTACGCTGCCATGATTAGTTGTTATTCATGTTTTCATCACTCTCTTTACACTGTTTAGATTAATCATTTGGTGTAATCGTTAGTTCATTTTGTCATGATCTATGTTCTTCATATTCAGTTTCACATTAAAATCAGTTTTTTTTTAGATAATAGATCTTACTTGGCTTCATTTTTATCCTGCTTTCTAGCATTGGCTCTTCAATTTTATGCTTTCTACTGTTGTTTATCCAGTCTAGCTCTGTTATTGTCAGAATATTGCTCACATTCTGTCATTGGTCTCGCAATTGTAAAGTTTCCTGTTTCTCCTTCTATGGACCAGTTTGAGAATTGATGTTGTGGGATATGGGAATCAGTAGTTGTTAATTCAGTTTGTGATGTTTCATATTTGTTTGACTATATAGAATCGTTAGGCTGCTATTATTGGTTGATTACTGCTCGTGAAAATCAAAAATTAGTGCCTGGTTGTATGATGGACACTATTACTGAGATTTGTATTCAAATGTGTAGAATATCCTTGTTGTGATGATCCTTGAGATAAAAGATGCATGTGTTCCCCATTATGATCAGTATAGTGTTTTTCATGACTGCCTCATGATTCGACTTGTTCATTATGGGATCTTATTTCCTTGACTCTGAACGTTGCATAATAAATAGAAACTGTAATCCACAGCTGTTGCTCTTGAGTTTCTGTTTTCTGTTTAAGATAAACATTCCACATTTCTTTGTTTTCTTAGTCACAATACGTCACTGCGATAATTCATTAGATGATTGATTGGCTGGTATAGATTGCCATTGATTAGTAATATGTAATATGAAGGGTTCGTAAAGAAGGTGTTATAGGAGGCTTGCTAGATTTGTAAATAATGCATGAAGTATGAACTGATTTTGATGGTTTTGCAATACAGTCTGTGGTTGCCATTTTTGTTCATGTATAGAAACACATTTTCTGCCTTCATTGCTACAACTATGCATTATTACTTGCCATATCAGTCTGTCATTTTGTGGGAAGCTGCATGAAATATGATGTATTGATTATCTAATTTCCTTATGTATATGTTTAGGTAACTTCACATATCTTACAAACTGCCTTAGGAAATTAGGTAATAAGGGCTGTTTAGCAATTATACTTGAATAAGGGATCTGTTTTATG